>OMOW01102790.1:0-11283 GCA_900312555.1 Lamprogrammus exutus | reverse complement strand
ATCGTTTTCATTCTCTGCATTTCATCCTGTGTTGTCCATATCTGCGTCCACGCCTTCCTCCTCCTCCTCCTCTGACACCTGCTCTTAAGTCAAGCAGGCAGATGACTAGGACGCCTCTGGGGGGCTTTTAGGGGGCCGCGTGCCGTGTCCCCCACCCTCGACCTCTGTTTTCCCCTGAGGTGGCAGTGGGAGTGGGGGTCTCTCACCCCCCCACTGCATTAAGCTCTATTCAAAAGTCATCATCCTCTCTTCTTCCTGTTTAACATTGGATCAGAAGTGGAGTCCAGACGGTCACGTTTCGCCTCATAAAAACACGCCGGCTGTCCAGCTGGCGTCCCACAGGACACGGAGCGCACGCACACACACACACACGCACACGCACACACGCACACACAAACCCACGTATAAGAGTGTGTGCATCTTTCTTTATAGCTATCTACTGTATGTGTCTGTCTATGAAATCAAAAGCCTTTTTACGAGGCAGTGGTTGCGTTTCACAGCGTACGTACGCGTGTCACACCTGGGGGTCACAGATGGCCGTGCAGTTCCTTGCTCAAAGACACTGAGGCAGTGACGGCACTAATCAAACTCGCAATAAACGATAACTCAGTCTTTATAAAATGGTAAAAAATCCCCACAAATTTTTAAAACTTTACATTCCCAGAAACATCAATCAAACTGATGTTGGGATAAAAATAAAATTTAAATCTAAATAAATGAAAATTTAAAACAAAGTAACTTAAAGTTTGATTGATATGCCCTGGAATGCAGAATAAAATCATGACTTTAAAATTTTCTCCTTCACACACACCACCTCAACACCTCGATTCCTCTTAATCAAAACAAATATTTGCAGGGGCGGATGCTTCATCTGACGCTGACTGACGGCCTGGTTTTGGACCGATGATTGCCGTCATCAGTAATCCATGTCACCGATCCCGTCATTTGGCATTGACTTGGAATGACGCTGCTAATGAGGCCACAAAGGCATCCAGACAGTCATCGATGAGATGAGGTGAGGGAGTCGATACCTCACTCGCCTACGGGGAGCCGAGCCATTTTATAACCACGGACCGGAGGAAACCATGTGAGGTTTTTCTGTCGGGACATCTTATCAGTTCCTACGGCCTTTGTCTATAATTGAGTCCGAAAATCATTACAAGAAGAAAAATGTGCAAGAGTGAAATGATTTCAAACTGTTGCCAATACAAATCAATTTTCGACAAATGAATGTCAGTATTTCGAAACAAGACAGCACCAGAGTCACCAGACTGGACTTTTCAGTGCACATTAACGTAAGAGTTTTGCGGTGAATACGTCGATATTTTCAACAAGGACCTGAAAAACATTCTTATTTTTCATCAGCTCGGCAGATCGTTGCCACAGAATCAAGAGAAACGTCACTCATTTGCAGAAAATTCCAATAAAATCAACTTATTTAAAGATCACAAAGTCAATAACAGATAAAGCTGGTTTGATAATATGGATTTTTTAGTTTTGCATAACAAACAGCCATTTGCATGGCTGCGTGTGATAAGCTGTCAATCACACAAATGTCCCACACACCACATACTGTATATCTTCTATTAGCTAGAATGGAATAATAACATGTGAAATTAAAAGCACTGTGGAGACCCCCTGCTGTTTCTGGATAAAAAGAGGAACCAGAGTCTTAAATTGTTACGTTTTTCATATTTTGTGATGATGCTGTGTTTTGTTTGTTTGCACTAAAGTGGAACACTGGAGTTAAAGAAGCAAACAGCAAGATACTGAGGTGTATTTTGAGTTATTATTGGATATTTTGTGAATATGGGTCAGCCACAGTATACACATGAATTCAGATGGTTATCCCTCCGTATTGCATTTGTGTACATTCTCCACTTCCATAGCCTGTTGCTAGGCAACTAGGGGTCAAAGGGCACCAAAGGGCCAGACGATTCTCATTCCAGTCTGCGGCTGGTTGGTGGGGGAGGAATGTTTGATTATTAAATGACAAGTGGATTCACACACACTTCTGCAATCCCAGACCCTGATCTGGCAACGCTGTGCTTGAGTATGAGTGTGTGTGCGTGTGTGCGTGTGTGTGTGTGTGAGAGATAGAGATAGAGAGAGGGAGAGATACAGCAAATAACAGGGTGTGTGTTTGTGTTAAAGAGCAGCACTCACCTTGTGTGTGTTCGGTTTGATGCATCTGATAAAATACGGGTTTGCAGTGCTGAGCGTGGCCATCAGAGAGTGCAACGAATCCTGCAACAAGAGTAACACATACAAATACTACTGTTAATACTACTAGTACTACTCTTACTATCACTATTCCTTCTACTAATATTGTTTTTATTATGCAAGTATGCATGCACGGCCTAAAAGAGAGAGAGAGAGAGAGATATTTGGTCTTGTGTTGTGTTTATCAGGGACATGTACAGTGAGGAGTGTGTGAGGAGTAAACGGGTTGTGTGTTTTTCGTGTGACTCACCTTAAACTGGGAGCTGACAGTGGGTCGTCTGTGCTTGGAGGTGCTCCTCAGCGTGTCCTGTTTGTTACGGCTCAGCACGTGTTCAAACAGATCATACACAAAGTCCAACCTGGAGACACAAACGGCCAAAATCACACACGATGACAAACACAGAGCCTAAACGTGACGTAAACTAACAAACAAAGCACACAGTGCAAATAGTTATTACGTTATTGTTGTTGAATATCTTACACATTTAAGAGGACATGTTACACTTTTTGTTAGATTCCCTCATTTCTCTCTTGTATTATATTAGGCAGTATGTGCTAGCTGCTGCAGCAAGGCAGAGGATTGATCAATAATCAAATGTTATTTATCGCACTTTTTATGCAAAGCTGCAACTCAATTTGTTTTCCGTAATTGATTGACAAAGTTTTAAGTTTAACGCACAATAAGGGTTCTAAAAATTCATTTAGGAAAGGGGTAACCATGGAGATCACTAGAATAATGCACAGAAAGATAAACCAATGCAACTTCAAAACACAGTACAATAAAAAAAAGTGAATATAAAAAAATTAGAGGGATAAAACATTGAAAAACTATAAAAACAAAAATGCAATAAATAAAAAGAATACAGTATGAAAACAGATTTTTTTTTTAAAGGATATATTGGAAAGCATAGCATAAATAAGAACATAAAACAATAAAATATTGAAGTAATGAAATTAAGAAAAATGTAAATTACTAAAATTTTCAGGGTCTGCTCAATAAAAGCAAAGATTAAAAAAATTCTATTAAAAAAACTAAATTTCTTTATATTTTGTGTCACATTTTGCAAAACGAAACCATCAAATCTAAACCTACATGTGTATTTCAAAGGCGGGTTGAAGTCGTTACTCTAAATCGATTCTCTCAACAGAATCACTACAAATGTTGCAAATTCCAAATGCCAGTGAGCAAGGCAGTCAACCCCCAACTCCTTCCTTACAGACTGGGGTTTAACATTACAGCCTGATGGCACAAACCTCTCCTTTACCGCAAAGTAAAGGTGAAACGTGAAGCGCCCACCTGCTCTCCCTCAGCAAGTTGAGGATGTCGTCTCTGAACGTGTCCCTGTTCTTCTCCAGCATCCCCCTGACGTCATACACCACCTGAAACAGGCCACACGGGGGCGGCAGAGGGCTTTGAGCTACACGTTACACTGCAGGTAAAGATTTGATCAAGCAAACGATATGAAAGCATTGATAGAGATTAAATAAGCCAACGATATATAAAGTAAGTAAGCCTGCTACAACATTAAAGTGCTGCATACAGGTGAACAACTCATATCTTTACTACTCATACTTCAGTATATGTATCTGCTAATACTCCAGTATATTTACTTAAATCAAATGAATGCAGGATTTATTGTAGTATTTTTTGCACTAGCAGTATTAGTTGTAGAACATATTTGCAGTATTTTTCATTACTTATGCTCCTTATTTAGTTCCTTTCTTTCTTTCCTCCCAATCCTCCTCAATCTGCCTCAAGTAAGTAAGTAAATTACATTTTATTTTGTAAATGCAGGCATTTTCCCCTCTTGTTCTTGCTACTTTTAGTCACGTTAAGCACTGGAGCGTCTTCCCCCTGATCCCTGCGTGTCAGTGCTGATGAATGAGATCTTAAATGGAAGATGGTGATGGCTTAATCACTAACTAATTTGATAACTTTAATTCATAGAACCCAAAGTTAAATATGTCATATGCTTGAATTCAGTGTGGTTGTTTGTTTGCGTTTTGTGATGCTTTTGTCTACAGAAGGTAAATCCGTGCGTTACCTCTCCCGCATAGTGCTTGACTCCGAAGTAGTGCACAGCCACGCGTGGTTTCACATAGAAAGGGTTTTTCTGAATGAAGGGAAGGAAAATGACTCATATTTAATTTCCATCCATGTCCATCGTTCAATCACAAGAAGCTCACAATCACAGAGGAAGAAGAGCAGTCGCGGATAATTACAGAGAGCATCTAAAATCATCTGTATTTGGCCTCTGATCTGCTGACTGAAATGAACCCTGAGAATTGATTATAATAGCTGTACTGTTGCATGATTAGAAAATGGAAAAAAAAAGCAAAATTATTCTGTGAATGAAGAAGTGATTCCCGTGTTTGCCCTTTTAACCTCATGGTCGGATCAAATCAAACGCTCATTTATTTGATCGTAATCCTATTTAACAAGGCTGTAAAGCTTACGAGCGGCACGGCAGAGAGATCAGCAGCTTCTTTACAGCTCGCGGTGACATCAGCGATTAAATCAAATCAAGCTGTCCGTTTCGGACGCCAACAACAGCCGAGGCCTGCTGGCCGTAACACGCTGACAGAGATCAGTATCTTGTTAGCAACAGATGCTACAAAACATTAGAGATTCATCCGCGGCAGTTACTCCTTTCATACGGCGTGAAATCTGGAAAATAAACTGGCGGGTTGATTTCATTTGGAAAATTGTCAGATGATCCCCAGCTGGAGACCCACTGCGGGAGGAAGTGGATATGAAGTTGTGTAAGTCTGGAATTCTCAGAGGCATTGGCGCAGACTGGCTAACGTGATATTAAGGCTTAACCTTCTTCATCTGATTTTACTTTGTAGCTGTGTAGTGATGGAAGCTCAAATCTGAATGTACTAATGATAACAAGGAGGCTAAGATTCATGTTAACGCTTATAAATCTCTCACGCACGCCGTTTCGGGGTTAAAGACGAGGCTAACGATAATGTGTGCGTCTAAAGCAGAATATCGTGCAGGCAGGTTGAAAGGTGAAAGAGTAAAACAGAAACAAAATGTTAAAACGCCAAATAAAGGTGTGCTAAGTGGAGTCGTACTGAGTGCTGGCTGTGGAGTTTCTCCAGTAAGGTGTCGTCCGTGGCTTTGGGGAAATGACTCTCCTCATTCATCAGTGCCAGGAGACCCAGTTTCTATGGAAACACAGAAGAAGCGTCATCAATATCCATCATTATCCTCAGCATACACCTTTTTCTGTGGCGTCGTGTGGAAAGAACATGTATTGTATGGGGGACTGGGGGCGCTGAAAACGAGCACACCCCTAGCCACCATTAAAGCGAATACGCGCAGGACGATTTTCCTGTGCAATTTGCGATCAAAGTGCCTAAAAGTTGCATTTGCATTTGGTTGAAACGACAACGATCTCGTGGCAGCGGATGCAAAGAAATCGTTGTTTCAGGTCCCCAAGAGGCATTTAGAACCCGAATGTAGAAATGTGTGGTGAATAAAACTCCACAGAGAGGAGGAAGATGATAACACTTTGACCTTTTTCTCAACATATTACAACAATATTCTCGAAATCTCTCTTTTTTATTTATACAACAATGGCCAAAATACTCAACGTGTCAATGGGAGGAGCTTGTTTGTTTTCAGTGCCTCCATTTTAGCTGCCGTGTTGCGATGTGGATGTGACATCAGTTCCCATATTTCATTTTTGTGCTGCTTTCCACTTTTAATTACCACATTTTAGAGTTCAACTTTGACTTGAGTATTTTCCTTTGGGATATTAGTAGTTTTAATCACACGCATGAGTCACCACACGCACGTACCTTCTCAATTAGATCCAAACACTCTCCGTTGTCCATCCAATTGATGTCGACCCACACCAGGCCTTCTCTGGAGGAAGCAGACAAACAAACGAAATGCGTCAGAGGAAAGAAGCGACGGCAGAACGAAGGCAGGGAGAAAAGTAAGAATCGGGTGAACAAAGTGGAGAAGGAAAGAAGCAAGGACGAAGGAAAGGAATGAGGAAGGAAAGAAGGGAATGAATGAAAAGATCACTTGATTAGATGTTTGGACTTGACCCAGATCTTTGAGTACGGCGATTTGATAATGTCCCCTTTTTCAATCTGTTAAACTAACTGTATGCTGCATTCATGTGACAGTGGGAAAATCTGACAATCAGTTCTTTCATTTAACTGTTAATTCGTCCGAAATTGAACCCAGGAGACCAACAAAACACAAACATGAGCAGCTTTGGAGATTAGCAAAGTGTGACATCATCACTTGCATTTTCTAACTCAACACTGAGAACGATTTTGTCACACACAGCGCCTAGGAGAATGAAGTGACGTCTCGTAGATGTGGAGTGGGAATGTTTGGCGGGCTGTGACCACCAGGACAGCAGCAGTCTTTAGGTTTGATGCCCAACTCCATTTGTCTTTCATTCCTTCATTCCATTCTTATTCAAGAGATTTAGGATCCTCAAAAATTGAACATATCAGCTGCTCAACAACTAAACTTCTCTTCAGCAAAATTAGCACTTTTATATTTGATCTTTAAGCCTTTTCTTTCCCATTAGCAGCAGATGACAAATTTGGAATAAAAGACAAACAATCCATCAGTAAATAAACCTACTTGTTATATTCAAGTTGCTCCAGGGAGAAAATGTGCTTGTTGAAATATTCCTGAAGCTTCTCATTTGCATAGTTGATGTTGAACTGCTCGAAGCGATTGACCTACGAGCCAAAACAGAGAGAAACAACACAAACATGTCTTATTAACGAAGGGGAAAGCATTGCTGGTTGATTTCTAGAATAACAATTAAAGGGTATAACTGAAATGCAAAAAAGAGTGGTCAAAGTTAATTTCACTATATTCAATAAAGTGTGGGAAAATAACTGAATGAATTACTTTTTTTATACATAAGAGGAAATTACATCACAACACACATTAGACAGACTGAGAAATAGCAGCAACACCAATGTATCGTGTGAAATGATGGATATTCTGAAAAACGAAAAATTCTAAATCTAACTTTCTATTTATCATCATTTTAATTAAACGTATTGATTTAAATCATTATTGCATTTTTAATTTTCATTTTAATTTTCATAATTCCTGAACAAAGAGGCCTCCTGCATTCTTTGTTTCCAGTCAGATGAATCCGTGCAGGTCACACACACACCTCTGCATAAACACATCTCTCTCTCTTTTCTTTGTCATTTCACTTTTTGGCCTAAACATATTCAGACGTATTCAGATCCCCGTGCAGATTAAAGATTTCTATCAGATGGACAGGATTGTGTGGCCTTGGTGGAGGCCTCTCAGTGCTGACCAGCTGTCATGTTTGGCTGGCTGGTGTCATCATAAGCAAATGTGAAATTGAAATTTAATTCTGATGGAGCACTTTTCTTTCTTTTTTTTGTTTATATATCGACACTCAAACCTATGAAACGACTACTACTACTAACTAACCTATAAATAAAAATATAATAAAATAAATACTAATTCTGACCTGAATCGTTTCCCATCCAAAACTCAGCTGGGGGATGTAACTTGATGTGTCACTTCACTGGTCTCTACTCCTACATTCACGTACATTATCTGCTCTGTTATCATACTGGAATCTAGTAAATTATATCAGCGAGATGGTGGCCATATGAATATAGAGAGTAAAAGCTATATCACACTAAAATGAAACTAATTTCGATTTAAATTCCTCGGATCAAAAGCTGTTTTGTGAGCGTGGATCGTTTCTTTTTTTCCCACTTTTGTGATTTCCCCCCTGCTTCCTCTCTTCATGGTAAACCAGACTAAACACATGCAGTAAACAAGCATATTTTGCATTCTACCCCAGCGTTCCTTAAAGCGGTCAGCATTTTTCCAGGGTGGGCGTTCCCTCCCGATTCAAAACACACCTCAAAATTCTCAAAGCCGAAGATGTCCAAGATGCTGATGGATTTGAAGTCCTCGTTGCCCTTGATGCGCTTGTTGAGCTTGCGGATGATCCAGTTGAAACACCGGGAGTAAAGTGCCATGGCCATGGAGTCTCTGGAATCCACCGCCTGCAGAGGTGAGGGGTCAACATCAGCGAGGAGAAGAAGACACAGGAACCATTTATCAGGATAATGGATCACACTAAATACATTATAATCTGCACTAATTAAACTTGTAATTGTGGTTGCATATTCCCTGTTTCAGCCCCATTTCACTTCTAATGTACAGAAAAGCTGATTGATATTCAACCAAACGATGTTCTAGTTTTTTAAATCTACAAGAGTTGTGTCAAACAGGAGCTGGCGTGTAAATAAATGCAACAATACTCCAAGTATTATTCAAAAAAACGCTCAAAAATCTTATTTTGATGGCAAACTTAGCAATATTTAACCTCTTGGCCTTTTTTGTATCACACATTTCCAGTTAGATTTATCTTTGTTTGACACATATATATTCCATATCTACAGCACATCACTGGAGGTATTACATGGGTATATTTACAGAGATAGATGTTTTTATGGAAACATCATTACATCAAAAGGGAACATTTTATACACATTTACCCAGAATCCAGGCTGATATATTCAAGTGTTTTCAGCATTTCTGGAAACTTTTTGGGATCTTTCCTTGATTCCCTGAAAATAAGGCTTTGAACAATGCTTGGGCCAACAAAACGAGTTGGTGATGATGATGTTGAAGAGTTGATGATGCCAGTGGTTGGTCTGGCAGGTTAACAACACTCAAAAACAACTTTGTCCTTCATCGGCTTTTAACGCTTCATATTTCAAGATGAAGGATTATTTCGGTCTCCGCAGCAGTTCGGCCTCACAGAATCGTTTGTGAGACGAAAACCCAGATTTTCTTGTCATTATAATACGTAATTGACACGCGTGGCCCGTGTTAAAGCTAAAATATGAAGCAATCAAGGATTTATGTATTTGGTTAATGATATAAAGCAATCTGCTCCTCCTGAACCAGCCTGCTGGCGTTTTTACATGACCTTAGTGACCTGCTGGTCCGTGATTAGCTGTTCACAGAGGAAACGGGTCAGGGCTGAACTCAGAGCACCCCGTAGGCTTTCACAGGCCTCATCACAGCCACAACAAACAGAGAATAGCCGGAAAGCTACAGGAAAGCGAAGCATTGGGATTGTTTTGTCTTTCTTAACTCCAAAGTTGCACTATCTCCTGCTAAAATTGGAGCAAATTCTCCCGGCTAATGCTCATGGAAGTGGTTTAGAAGCAAGATGTTGATCTACCGCCTACAGTCGTACAGATAAATAAAGTATGCAGGTGGAACACATGCAGCATTGCCGTAATCAGGATTGAGAACCATTGCTTTGGGCTGTCCAGGTAGGTTTGAGTTGAGTATTTCTAAGATTAGAGCATCTACAGATCTGTGCCCGGAGGTTACTGGCCTGTTCCACAGTGAGTGGTGTGGAGATCTCCTCGCCCCTGAGGATCATGGACCGGTGGGTCAGAACCTCGGCCAGCTGATCCGAGTTCAGCCCCAGGAGGTCAGAAGTGCGGCTGAGAGCTGAGGATGAAACAAACGTACACACACACACACACACACACACACACACCAGATCATCAGACGGCTCAGTTACGAGTCAACTGAGACAGGAACAAAAGACCGGCAAATGTAAACGATGAGGAGAAACTCTCTGACCTGATTTGGAGGAGACTTGCGCTCCTCCGGCTGTCATGAACTCGATGTTCCCGGCGTGGAGGATCCCGGCCAGGAGACGCAGAATCTCCCCGATGTTCTCCTCCGTGAACTGCATCGTTCGCATGGCATTCTGGGATGGACACACAGAGGGAAAATGGGTGAGATTTGAGCTTCACATCCATGCTGAAGGCTGCACAGGTGGGACGGTGTTGGGTCGGGTTCCTTTCTTGTTCTGATTGGGTTCAGACTGAAAATATTTATGAATCTGAAATCCATCTTTTGTATCATCATTTTAATTTAATAGTCTATCTTTTTCCCTCTTGGCGAGACAAAATAATCAAATTTTACACATCGCTTTTGGTTTGTAACAACTTTTCACAGACCAAATAATTCTAAAACATGATTTATGAATGAATTAGTCATGGAGATAATAATTAGCTGCAGCCATGGAGGCATAAATGAACGAATGCACTGTAGTGTTTCCAGCATGAACGCGTGTGTGTATGCTCAGGCACATGTTTCAGCGCCGGGGGCAGCGTGTTTCATACCAGAACGTCCTGAAAAGTGCCTTTGTCGTTGATTGTCTTGTCAGCCACGCAGCTGGACTGTCTCAGGTAGTGGTAGCTGTCTGGGTGGGTCAAGCCAAACGCCTCTGCAACATCACAAAAACACACACAGCTTCACCGCCAGGACGACGGCAGGGATACTTCTGATCTTACCGACCTTAATTAACTCCTCTACTCATAAACTTATCAGTATTTACGGTACTTTATTAGCGTGTCCTTTTAACTGTGAATGAGCAAGTGCCAGCCCTCGACGCCACTAAGCAAATTAAGCCTTTAACCGCAGGACTTTGTAAGTATTTCGTGTTGTATCGCATCTAAATCTGGGTGGCTCACCTCTCTGCTGGTTGTTGGTTCCTGCTAACAGACCGTAGAAGATGTGGTAGTTTCTCTCCCCTGGGTTCTGCCTGACCACGCGGTTCTGAGGGGAAAGAGGGAGTAGTGCTCAGTACACTTAACCTCACGATCACACAAGTCTACACACACACACACACACACACACACACACACAGAAGGAAGGCAAACGCAAAACTCACCTTTTCTAAGAGGTCTGCGATCAGAGAAGTGTCAGTCAAGGAATACGACAACAGCTGGAGAGGAGTGAACGGCTGTAAAATGGCTACGAAATGATTTTGACAAGAGATTTACTGACAAATGGAGCAACTGCAAAGATGAAGACCCTCTCCTTCGGCTTACCAGAAACCCCCCCCCAGAGGCCCGTGTTCCGTCACATACGTCGACATATCGACCCTGTTCTCAACCAACCACGCTGGCTCCCCCATTTCAGACACACAGTAACTATAAAATCCTCATTCTTACATACAAAGCTGTTCATGGTCCGTTTAT
>OMOW01102789.1:0-10092 GCA_900312555.1 Lamprogrammus exutus | reverse complement strand
CAAGCTGACAAAGCTGAAGCAGCAACTCAAACCTTCCCATGTGTTTATGGCATCTGTGCCGCTTTCAGTTGTCAAGTTCAAGTTTAAAAATATATCCATATTCTATTCTGCATTAAACTTTGTGTTTTCCGATGTGATATAGGGCTGAAACTACTAGTTGATTAGCTGCACGACAGAAAAATACTCAACGACAATTTCATAAAGTACATTTGTGAAGTTAGACTTTGGTTGAGTTTTGCGTAGAATTTTACAGCTTCACTAACATTTCTGAATATGCGTTCTCATTCACATCCAATAGAGGGCAGCAGAGCGCCCGAGATACAATGAGCTCTCCTCTTCCCTTCAATAGAAAAAGAAAACGGTACGTCGGTATAAAGGTTCCTTCTTAATTTCAATACAAAATGTATTTTCAGGTATGTATTTTCACTACTTTATCCAGTAATTTTAATTTGGACATGAATATTTTTTTTGCCACTATGTAGTTTGGGCGTAATACGTTGTATGTTTAAAGGGGCATCCAAATGTACATTTCGTGATATAGCTCTCTTTGCTAGCTGCTAACACTAGCTTTCGGGGTAGGGATACGGCCGCTCACAAGTAAGTTAGCAAATGTTTTGACATTTAAAGAAGTTAATGTTAATGTAATTATCTGTCGTCGCAAGCTTCGAACCAGTTGTCCAAAATACATGAAGTCAACTTAGTTAATATGTTTAATCACAAGAAACGAACGTGTTTTGGCTGCAGTTCCCGTAGAGTAAAGCGAGATTTTGAGTTGATGTTGTGCATTTCTGTGTGAAAGACCTTCAGGTTGGCATAGAAGACAAGTATGGATGCTCTCACGCACATCCTCACAGACCCTCTCGAACCAAAAGAAGTAAACGACGGGCAGATCACTGAGGAATGCATGCTGGGAAACTGTCGGGTGAGCCTGCCAGAGGACCTGCTTGAAGATGTGAGTTACGTGGCTTTAAACGATGTAGTAGATTTCTGTTTTGGTCGCCGATTATGTGTGGTGATTCATATCCACTGTTTGTCTTTGTTATGACCAGCCTGAAATATTCTTCTGCGTGCTGAGCGAAAGCACCTGGACTGAAGTACTCTCAGATTCCCAGAGGCAGCACCTCCGTCAGTTTTTGCCACGGTTTCCCGAGGACAATGTGGCACAGCAGGACAGCACCATCTCTGACCTGTTCAACAACAGAAACTTTAACTTTGGAAATCCACTTCATCTCGCACAAAAGCTTTTCAGAGGTCATTCACCCGTCATTACACACAACCTTATGAAACAGGGATTTAAAAACAAAAGGCATTTCGTGAATGTAACTCTCATTTTGTCACCACAGATGGCCACTTCAATCTCGAGGTGGTCAAGTACCGGCAACTGTGTGCCAAGTCCCAGAGGAAGCGGCAGTTGTACTCCCTTCAGCAGTATTACCACAGACTGTTGAAGCAGATCCTGGTCTCTAGGAAGGTATAATACTCACAATTTAATTCCAAAATGAAATGGCCTTGTGGAGATACTCTTGGTTTGTTTATTTAGACCAGTGGTTTGTATAGCATGGATCTAATAGAACTTCTGCTCAAATTCACAACACTTGGCGATACATTTCAGCGGATATCACAAATATAGTGACTTGATGTAAAGCAGGAGCACTTCAGATGAGCTTTAGCTTTGACATTGTGAGAGCGAAGACATAAAATATTCCTTAAATTCCAATGCGGTCCTTGACGTTGTAGGAGTTGCTGGAGTTTGCAGTGCACAGTGGTCTGGACTTTCCACCAAAACGAAAGCTGCCCGCTAAGACTCAGGCTGAAATGCGCGAGCCAAGAGTCCAAAGACGAATGAGCCGCATATTAAAGGAGGTCAAAGCCGAGTGTGGTGACAGTAATGCTTCCTCTGATGAAGATGGTGAGTCTGTGCTTGAATAAGTATTACTGCCAAATATGATAATACTCTGTATTAATGAGGCAAATCTCTAAAGTAACTGTTTGCAATCTGATTTAGCTGATTTAAATTCAGAAACACTAGAAGATTGGCAATATCAAAAGTAACTCATATACCTGTGATTTGACGTGTATCATTTACAATTAACTCTCTCAAGATATTCCAAAACATATCACAAGTTGTTTGAGTAATTTCTTGCCTTCGATTGGTTTCTATTTATTTCATAATATTATAATAATAATATAACATTTCATTTAAACTGAAACTGGCAAATGTGCGGTCTGGGAAGTGCCGTTTAAGGCAAATCTAATGAACTGAGAGGTCTGCAGAACAGAAGGTGCAAGTGAGGTTAAATATTGAAGTGTAATATATACGCCGACGTAGGTAAATATTATTTCTATATATACTGTATGCTGGTCTCTCCATACATCCTCAGACTTTTCCTCGTGGCCGCCTGCACCACAGTCGCCTTCCTCTCCAACACCCACCGTCTCACTCCGAGTCCTATCCAGCCTCTCCACCCAAGACATGAAGACTACGGGTCAGTGGCGTTCGCCGTGTCCAGCTGTCCCTCTGATGTTTGAGCGCAAAAAAGACATAATTTTAACATGTCGTGATATTTCCTCACAGAAAAAATAGAACTAGGGGAGCAGGACTTGAAAACCATGCTGCAAAACCACAGGGAGAAGAGGAAGCGACAGCCAGTGAGTGGAGCGTGAAAAGAGATGAAACGGCGTCTATTTATTTTTATGTTAATGTGCTCTAATAATTTCTTTGCTCAGGACCATCCTGACTTGGTGACCTCTGATATCCACCTCGGAGACATACTTTCAAGAGTGAATATCGGTCGAAAGGGAACAATGTGTAAGTAAAGGACTCATAAAGCGAACTTAAGATCAAATGAAAGTCATACTTCCGTTGTTTTGAAGCCACAGAGTTGACATGCTTGCGTCTCCACCATCCAGCGCTCTTCGATCTCTCTCTGCCTAAGAAGAAGATCAAAGAGGAGCGAAAGAAGAAGAAAATGAGGACAATCAAAGTGGAATCCGAGGATCCCTGTGAAGCTCTCGGGCCTTCGGACACCTCGTCAGCACTACCGGCAAACATTATCAGCTCCCTACCGGACACACCGTCCACTCCACTGGCCAACATCAAGGAGGAGTGAGTTTAGCGCGGTTTGCCGCTTTGTCAGAAACATTTCCAGCGTTAACACAGATGTCCATGGTGTCAACTGTGTACGTTTGAGTAACGCTGAGTCGTCGTTATTACAGGGCAGTGGAGGAGTCTCAGAGCAGCCCGGTTGTTGTTGAGGAGATAGCTGTCAGTTTCTTCAGCTTGTTGGAGAACATCTTACGGGCAGAACACCTTGCCAGTACCTCAATGGTATCAACTCATTACAGCGTCTTACATGCGTATATCAACATGTGCTGTACACGGCATAAAGATGGAGCACAGCCGTTCTGACTGCATGTTATAATCCCTAAATCTTGGTTTGTTCTCAGTTAGAGGAGAAAGTCCAGGTGTGGCAATCCTCCCCAGCCAGTTCCCTCAACATCTGGTTTTCCTCTGCCTCTTGTTGGTCTGACCTGGTTCTCCAAGCCCTGCAGTTCCTGGCAGGAGAGACTAAAGGTAGGCAGCAGTGAGCAGTGACGCTGTAAAATCACCGCCCTATCTTACACCTTTATTTTTCCCCCTCTCTGTTCATCAGATGGCATGATGAATCTGCCCAGTGGATTTTCTCCCTTTGTGGAGTTTTCTGACGAATCTCAGCAGTGGAGGTGGATTGGTAAGAAGGAATGACTCGTGACATTCCCGAACGATGCCGAGTGATGATATTCAGACTAACTGTGTCCATCACACATTGTAGGGCACACTGAGGACACGGAGAAGGATCTCAGTGCACTTTGTCAGCTGTGGTTGGACTCCAAAGATCTGGTTGTCAAGGTATTACAAACAGTAATGCAGTATATTACAAATACAACTTGACTGCTAACACTAAAGTTC
Source organism: Lamprogrammus exutus (assembly GCA_900312555.1). Classification (NCBI taxonomy): domain Eukaryota; kingdom Metazoa; phylum Chordata; class Actinopteri; order Ophidiiformes; family Ophidiidae; genus Lamprogrammus; species Lamprogrammus exutus. Next base: position 6,143 of record OMOW01102789.1, on the reverse strand, counting down.
ATAGATGCTGTTATAATTGTTTTTATTTATGTTTTGTTATGGTGAATTTGTGATGAAAGGCCTTTTGTTTTCCACAGACGGAAAGTGAGGAGCTGCTAGAGATGGCTTCCCCCACACCCAGAGTGTAAGACTCACTTGTTTATCAAACATCAAACTGTAATGAGAAGTGTAATTGATAAGTAAATCAACAGAACTTTGATTATTGGATACTGTATGGTTACTTTAAGCGAGCATTTCATATATTGTTATTTTTAATTTACTTCGGCCTCTGGTAACTTGTCATGATCAATCTGTTTATCAAAAAATAGTTTAGCTGTGTTATTTTGTTTTAATGTGATAGGTATTGTCACAGCAAACTTTAAGTAGTTTCAGTTGCATTAACAAGGTTTGTCAACGTTAACGGTGTAATATTTTTAACAGTTCGACCGATTATGTGGTGCGGCCCAGCACTGGAGATGAGCGACAAGTGTTTCAAATCCAGGTTTGTTTGTGATTCTCCTGTGATTCTTCATTTTTATTGCATTTTCATGTCCAATTAAACATTTTGAGTTTTTCATACGTTTTCTGTATGGAAGAAGCAAGATGCTTCTGTCCTCAAACCTTATAAATGTAATGTTTTGGAATTGAGAGAATGCTGATAAGAATGACTTGTATTTTGTTAACGGAGCATCTTTTGGCAGTTGTATGAATAAGAATTTTCTTTGCTGACATTTGTTTGGTTTGTGTGCTTCTTAGGAGCAGCAGCGCTACAATCAGCCTCATAAAGCCTTCACCTTCAGGATGCACGGCTTTGAATCCGTGGTTGGACCTGTTAAAGGTGTATTTGACAAGGAGATGTCTCTCAACAAAGCCAGGGAGCACACACTGCTCCGCTCAGACCGGCCTCCCTATGTCACCATTCTCTCTCTGGGTTAGAGCCTTTGTTTTAGCCACACTCCATGGGCATTGTGGGCAACCATTATTTTCAGTGCGTGTGTGTGTGAATGATGCCCCTTTGGCCTTTTGTTCTCCTCAGTGCGGGACGCAGCAGCCAGGTTACCTAATGGAGAGGGAACCAGAGCCGAGATCTGTGAGCTGCTAAAGGATTCACAGTTTCTTGCTCCAGATGTCACCAGTGCACAGGTCTGACACATTGTGATTTTGTTGTGCCAGTGTTTGCTTGGAATGGTGGAAACATTTATTATCAGTGGTCTCAGCAGACAGCGTCACCTGCGATGTCTCTTGAGAGTTTGTGGCGGCTCTTTGTCCCATTTAGGTGAATACGGTTGTCAGTGGGGCTCTGGACAGACTACACTATGAGAAAGACCCCTGTGTGAAGTATGACATAGGGCGCAAACTTTGGATTTACCTGCACCGCAATCGCAGTCAAGAGGAGTTTGGTAAGTGACGGTGTGATGAAAGCATTTTTTGTTAGTAGTATTATTTATTTATTAGTTTGTTGAGTGTAAGTTCGTAGTGTTTTTATGGAGGCAGGCAATACTGAGTCATCTGCCTGGATTCATTCCCTCTTATAACCTATGGAGAATAAAACGGATGATTATTTACCTATTCCCTGTAACCCACTGCAGCTGTGCTTAACCAGTATAATATTTTATATACGAACATTTGCGCATTTGAGGTATTGACACATACACTACCCCACACTAATTAAATGTGACAATAACGCTTTTGCTTCTTCATGGATCAGTTGCCTTCATGTTGTCTGTAGAACATTCATAATACTTTTGCTTGCCACCGAAGCTGATGTGAAATTGCGTGTTTATTTACAAAGCATCACCGAACTTCACAGTTTGTTTTGTCAACACTGATTTGAAGTGGGTAGTGGAGCGACGTGAACATTTTAATAGGGGAGAAGGAAGCTTTAACGTTACCAAACTTAAGGTTCCACCCATAGACGTGCGGCTAAAGTATGAGGAAATGCTTTTTTGTTTTGGTTCCATTGTCAAGAGCAGTAAAACCAGTTTTTACTTTATATCTTCACTTTATTTGAAACCTACCAGGATGTATGACAAATATGTTTCCTCGTAACAACGTGTCATCCTAATGTTTCAGCTGCTTAGTGTTCAACTTAGAAAATGCCAGAGAATGTGCTCTTAAAATAATAGATTTAGACATGACGCCAAAATTAACTGTATTGCAGAACACACACGGTTAGTGAGCGAAAACTCAATTGTGTTCTCTTGTTGTATGATGTCATCAAAATGAAATGATTAATATTACTAAAAACTAAGAGGAAAAAGTTTAATTTGATTGAAATCCTGATTTCTCTCTCTACAATCCAGAGAGGATCCATCAGGCTCAGGCTGCTGCTGCCAAAGCAAGAAAAGCTCTACAGCAGAAACCGAAACCTGCATCAAAGCCGGTGAGAACCATTTTACCGCAAAAACACATTCAGCTGCATACATTGTAAAACCTCCACTGTCAGCGTTTCTCTGCTTTGCATTATGGGGAATCTGAGGGCTGTTGGTTGTGATAGCTGAAGCCCTATTTATGTTTTTAGAAGACGGGCAGTAAAGAGGGAGGCAGTAAAACCTCTGGATGTCTGGAGGCAGGACAGGATATAGGTGCCAGTCCCATGTCTCCAAACCCAGTAACCCCCACACCAAGCACACCTGGGACCCCCAAATCACCCTTAGCCTCCACAGCTACCACACCGACGAAGACTGGAGTCCCTGACGCAATCAAGACCAGCCAAGGGTCAGTGTAACACAAAATGTGATGTTCTTATGAATACATAGTATGTCCATGTATCACCCCTGTAATGTGTCTCCATTCTCTCTCCATCAGTGTTCTTCTTGTATCCCCTCCCTCCTTGCCCCAGCTGGGAACCATCTTGCCAAGCAGTCAGGCCGGTCCACCAGCTTCACAGCCGGTCACATCTCAGCATGCAGCTCGAATCGTGAGTCACCTAGCAGCGGGCTCTCTCCCTCAGGTACGAGTGGTTTCTGCTCAGCCTGGCCTGGCTGCTTCTGCAGGAGGTCAGCAGGCCACGCTGTTACACCAAACCGCTCACCAGATCAGGGTGCCAGTCTCAGTGGGAGCCAAGGGCATTTCACAGGTATCCACCCAAAACAGCTAAAACAACAAGATGTACAACCACGCGTGTAGTTTTTGTGTAAATAATCCTGCCTGTTTTGAAATTGTGCGTTTGCGTAGGCTGTGGTGTCAGTGCCTCTGAGGAGTTCGTCTGCTAGTAGTCCAGTTCAGGTGCCGACCAGCATTTCTGTCTCTGCTGTAACCGTGGCCAAATCTCAGACTTGCTCCCCTGGTAGTCCAGCTAACAGCTCTGCCTCGCCTGCTGTGCTGCAAGGAGTCACCAGCCCGAACATCAAACAGGTGAATCAGTTTGTTTCTGCTGCTCTCTTTGGTCATTCAGGTTGGCTGCCAGTCCACCATGCTGCAACATACTTATTACTCAGCTTTAACGTGTTATGCAATACATAATACAAAGTTGTTAAAAATTAATGATACGATAAAAACTAAAATAAACGATATAAACGTAAATGTTTGTTACATGTGTCAAATGTTTTCTGTAAAGGTGTCCATCACGGGCCAACTTGGAATGAAGACTCCTGGAGGAGCAGGTATTCCAATAACTGCCACAAACCTGCGTATCCAGGGTAAAGATGTCCTGCGTCTTCCACCATCCTCCATCACCACTGATGCAAAAGGCCAAACTGTGCTGCGGATCACCCCAGACATGATGGCTACCCTCGCTAAATCCCCAGTCGCAACTGTCAAACTCACCCCTGACTTTCTGAGCACTGCCACCGCGGGAAGCAAAAGCATCTCAGCCACTCTTCATGTAACGCCACCCCACCATTCACCTTCCTCCTCTTCCACGGTAGCCTCCTGTACGGGGGAAGTCCACACCACCAAGGCGGGCCCCGGCACCTCCGCCTTACTGAAGGCTGCGGGAGACACCATACGTTTAATGCCCACATTGGCTGTCACGGTAGCCGACCAAAAAAGCAGGACCTTCTCCACCGTCACCTCGTCCGAGAAGGGTGGTGCCACCATTCGCATAATGCCAGGCCTAGGTGTTATTCCACAGAAACAGGGTCAGACTATTACGATGACAACTGCCACGGGCAGTAAACCGCTCTCAGCCTCTACATGTGCTAACACAGTCACCATGGCTGCTAGTATAGTGACTGGAGCCAAGGGAATCTCAGTGGCCTCGGGAGTATCCGGCTCACCTCTGACGCTAGGAACAGCCACAGCCACTGTGCGTCAGGTCCCTGCCACAGTGGTCACCACACAAACGGTGAGATCACTCTTCACCGTCTTATATTTAAAGGAAAATGCTGTTCGTTTGATGTTGGTTTTATTAGTTTTTTTTAGAAACAAGCCAGTGAAGTGTATTACTCAAATGAGGACTGTCTGACTCAGTAGGTGGTTTCGTTCACTATTCTTATCAAGCCTAAGCACCTAGAAGTCATGCCTCAGCGCAATGTAAACGTAGTCTCCTGCATATACCAGGACACACCTTTCACATACTACTTATATTTTCCTGTGCCAAACAACACACACAAGCTGCTGGTGTCTGAATTTCAGATGAAATACCAAATAGACTAGAAAGACACAATCTTTTTCGTTAATCTGTATGGCTGAGCACAAATGCGGAATGTTTTTTTTTCTGTTCAGCAGTTTCCTAAGAAGCTACTTGAAACACATTTGAGACTCATTGTGATGCCAGGTGTGAATTATAGTCTGACGATCTGAGCAAGACGCATTTAAATGACATAATGCTTCACAAAACAAATATGTATGTGTAATAAGAAGAGGAACTTGTCAGCTTGTTCCTTCATTTCTTTAATTGCTACTTCGACTTAGTAAATTAAATAGATTCTAAAAATTTGTGATTGAGGATTAAATTTAAATTTAAAGGGAACATCACCACTTTTTCACCAGTTTGTTTGTTTATTTTGTCATTTGCAGACATATGGCCAAACAACACTCTCTCAATAATGGCAGTTTTGTCCTTGATACATTATTTAAATGAAAGCTCTGATCTGTTCATACATTTTTTTCTACAATGTGTGATTATCAGTCAGTGTTTTATTTGACAACACTATAGGGGAAGTTACCCACGCGGATCACAGTGCCCCTGTCTGTCCTCAGCCAACCCCTGAAGAACAAGAGCGTGGTCACCACACCTTTAGTGAAGGGAAGTCTCAACACCAAGTAAGTTTCCTTTTTCAGTGCTATTGAGCAGGTTTGCGTTGTTAATAGGTCATTTGCTGTTGCTGATACACTCGCATGTTTCTGCCCCTTCCCTCCTCTTTTTTGAGCAGTATCAGCACTCTGGGTAGGAATATCATCTTGACCACGATGCCTGCTGGCACAAAGCTCATTGCAGGGAACAAACCAGTCAGCTTTGTCACCGCGCAGCAGTTACAGCAGCTTCAGCAGCAAGGACAAGCCACGCAGGTTCGCTTATTCATGCCATGTCGCCACCAGCCTCCAAAGTCTATAAAAGTCTTTGATGGTCCCAGTTTAGTTTAAAGTGGTGAACACTTCTTAGGTGTTAAGCCATTGTCGCAATCATGTGCTCTCATTGGAGCATCGACCAAAGCTTTTATGTTCACCTCCCCCTCAGCTGAAGCAAACAGACTGTCTTGCTATTAATATAGTGAATCTTTGTTCTTGTAGGTTCGTATCCAGACCGTACCAGCACAGCCCCTCCAGCAGCACATGGCAACGGGCTCCCCTAAATCCGTTTCCACAGTTGTAGTCACAACAGCACCTTCACCCAAGTCTACACCTGATCCTCCACCTGCACATCAGCAATGACACCTCACCAGCCAGTTCCAGTCCACAGTGTACAGTATGTGCCCGTTTGGTTATTTGAGTATCTTTGTTCTCAAGCATTCTTGCGTTTTAACACGTCTCCGCCCTTGCAAATGAAGGATATATAGAACATTGTTATAAAGTGTGTATCATGTTACCTACTTTGCATCTCCTTTCAATTTGGATCACAGCCAGCAGTGCAGCTCTTTTGTCAGCTGTTATTTGCCTTACTCTCTATTGTCAATACCTGAGATAGACTGCTGCTTGTTTATATTCTGTGAATTTTGATTTTTTTTTTTCTCCCCCCGCCCCCAAGTTTCCATTATGAGATCATACAAACTATGAAACCA
>OMOW01102786.1:0-12631 GCA_900312555.1 Lamprogrammus exutus | reverse complement strand
TGAGCACCTACCTCTCCCATAGTTCATGGTTTCCTCTCGTCAAGGACCCACAACCAGTCTGCGTGTCATCTGTCCTGCACTGGAATAAAGAAATACTGAAATTAAAAACCTCCCTCCACATCCATCACTGTGAATTTGGCACTCAAACAGCTGCCTCAGAGCCACATCATGAGAATAAGAACATACAAATACAGCACCCTGAGGTTCCCCAAATCCCCAAAACAGTATATTTCACATACTGACATAACCTGGGCTCAAGATGTTGTTTAGTTTGAGCGTTCAATCCGACTTGGTTGCCCTTTTTGTGTCTGTGGGGAGCAGTAAAACACTCCTGTCCTCACTATTGTCTCGAGTACGTCATCAGATGTGCTTGTACGCTCTTTCCTAGGCAGCACTTGCAAGAATGCTGATATAAAAGGAAAGAACACCCCGAGATCACGTCAGCTAGTCTTTCTCTGTGCAGGATCCAGCGTGGTGAACCTGCTGCTTTATGTGGCCGTGGCTCCGACGCGTTAAAATGACCTGACAAGGCGTTACAAAATAGTGCTTTTCGCTTTGGCTTTCTCTTACACTGCTGCTGAAAGTGTCCCAGATCGTACATTTATACTCACATGATGTTTTACATGCACGTTTCAGACTTTAATTACATAGCAATTAAGTCAATAAATCATCATGTAAACGCCACAACAGATCTATATGATGCATTTGGAAATTGATTTATTCAGGCACGCAAACATCAGAGTGAGCTTCATCGTGTATGTGAAATGTGATGGAAACAGATGTTTGCCATCTGGCTTATGGATTGCATATGAACAGTCACTTTACTTATTTGAAGCAGATTTCCCCCTGATTGACCACGATCACAGTGCGTTTCGTGTCGCACAAACAGCATCGGGGCGTTCGCGTGAGGAGGTGGAGCAGACAATGTTGGAGGTTTATGGGGTTCAGGCAGGAAAATTCAGTTCCACAAAGCTGCTCAGCGGTTCAGATGAAAGGAAACCCAGCACTGTGAAGAAGCTACTTCCCATGACATCATTGTATTTGTTATATGACCTCTGCGGGCATGTCAGACACACCTTCGCCTTTCCACCCAGAGCCGTTCATATTATATACAGCTAATTTACAGACAGGGAAAAGTCTGCTCGCGCTTGCCAAAATTGCTCTGGGAACCTCAGATGTGAAAATACAGAGACGAAAAGTTTCAAATTCAGCCGTAGTTGAGCTCTCAATCGAGGCAGTTCTCATCTTTAAGCGAGCAATGGAAAGTCATCTGTTTTTATCTGTTTCCTCTGAAACAGTGTATTATCGCTTTGTGTTCCTGCCCCAGTCACTATCATCTGCTGCTCGTGCAAAAAAAACAACAGATTTGCTCTTCTCCTAGATTAAATTAAGTAAATTTGTCCCTTTGCCGTAAAACATGAGCAACGCAATTGGCTTGTGCGTCATAAGAGATGATACAAATCACACTAAGAGGGAAAGAAACAAATGAAACAAACAAGTTGAAATAACTCCAGTTCAAGTCCAATACACACACACACACACAACAACTGTTTGAGGTTGTTGTTTTGTGTGTGATACCCACATGGATTTAATCATTCACAGTGCCTGATGGAGTTAATGATGCTCCAGTCGCAGGGCGTTACTTTGTGCTTTCCTTTCGCTTCTGAAGAAACGTTTCTCTGTCCTTTACATTTTACAACTGCGATGTAGCGAACAAAATGGGGTCTCATCAAAACAAAGCTTCCATGTTTGCGATATCAGAAGCACGCAGGGGCGCAGCCAGGACTTAAGACCCCCCGGGGCCATAAGCGCCACCATCTCCCATCCTATTCATTCTGACCAGAAAAATACATATTTAGTGGAATAAGTGAGATTTGTGGCAACAGTTAAGTCTTTTTTCAAGAAAAACAGGATGATAATTAAAATATAATTACTTATTAAAACAGATTTTATTTCTTAAGGATTCCATTGTTTTGATTCTCTGCAAAAAATTTCCATGACATCTTTGAGAATCTCTGCTTTTTCAGAGCCTCCTTCAAACCCCATGGAATAAAATTCCCGCGGCGAAACGGCGAGTCTTTTTCCGTGAGGATTCTGGATTGTTTTAGGAGTGATACGTTCGTGTAGAGGTTTTTCAGAAGACTGTTTGTTCAACCTTGCCTGGGATTTGACATGGCAGTTTCTGTTGGTGTGGGATTTAAAAATGGGCTGAACCGGTCAGGAAGAGCTTTCCCTCTATTATGTGCGGGAACGAGGGCAAACCGAGCAGGCAGCACCCGCGGGACCGTGGGCAGGCAAGACTTCACACACTCCACAAAAACCCACTGGCAGCACATGAAAGAGCGAAAGAGCGAAGGAATAAGTTATGACGGCCGCTCACTGTCACCCTGTAAAAACAATACAGGCTCTTATTAGCTTAAATGTGCTTTAAGCTAAAGTTGCTTCTCCTTGTCTACACGCTGATTGTAACTATTGCTGTTCTTCTCCATCGCACAAGAGAATTCATGTACAAATCTGAGGTACTTGTACTCCATTATTTCAATTTTGTGCTACTCTCCACTCCTACTCTGCTACATTTCAGAGGGAAATGTCATATTTTTAATCCTCTACATTTATCAGAGTAAGATTTCCACCAGATAAAAACAAGCTAAACTACATAAAATATTTTTGTTATCAGCTGAAAAACCTTGCATCTCAGCCTCATTATTTCAGTCCAAATGCTCCAAAACTGGATGACACAAGGTTCTTCATACGTTCATCAGAAACATTGTATCTTCAATTCTAGGAGTTTTCATTATTGATGCATATCACATGCAGCAATACACAAAATTTGTTGTGGTCCATTCGTCGTTGATGAACAACATCTCAGTTGGAATGATAGAAATCAATGTGTCCAAACATGTCTGATTTATCCAATGTCTTAAAAGAAATGTCTTATTTATTTATGGGCATTGAACATACGTCCTGTGCGTGCACTGGTGTTGATTCACTGCCCGCTGTGGACTTGCATAGCTCTCATTTTTCTTTGGTCTAATTTCCCTTTTCACTAACTTCTTCATGGGTTGTGGAGCAGGCCCTGGCAACAGAAAGTGGCTCTTGGGATCTGGACCATCACCTCCCCGGAGAGCTGATCCTTCAGTACCGACCGGCGCTCGAGCTGACACTCAGCTGCACACCCAGCGTGTCTTCAGAGATGGCCTCCTCCTCTCGGGCGAAGGTCTTGTCCGGGGCGAGGGGAGCAGGGACCCTCGCCGGCCCCCTCCTGCTGCACAGCTGTTGTTTGTGTGCACAGGCTTCAGCAGATCCACACCCCAAAGCGCTCTCAAGACACTGCTGATGCACGCTCTACAAATACCTACGAGGGGAATACACAGACTCACAGAATCTCTTTCCCAGCATTCATGGTAACGGTTCAGTGATTATGGTGTTCTGGGAGATACAACAGATGGTTTAAGTGAAGCTTCACCGGAGCTTAAAGGCTTAAAAGGTATTATTTAATAATAACAGATTTGATATAATTCTCCTTTCTATTTCTGTCCATTGTTAGTACTGTCATTTTCATTATTTACAGAAAGATTTAAACACATATACCTCGTTTGGTGTGTAGGAAAAGCAAACGTAAGCTCGCCGTATCATGAAACAGATCGTAAATATAGGAGTAGTGAGCTCTTAAGTAGTTTAGAAAGCCACTAAATAAATCACTCTTAGACAAACCCAAAGGTCCTGAATTGCCCTGGAAGATTCATATTTGATTCATCCGTTACTACTTAATGTCAACATGTAACATGTTTGGATTTACTCGCGTCCACATCTGGTTTGACGCACACACCAAGTGCAAGGCCAGCGAGGCTGTAGTGTTCAGCCAGCATCTGCCACGACGTTTAAATACTCCCCATACAATTGTCAGTACTTGGATTAAGCCGCATACATGGATGGAATTAATAGGATTAACAGGATTTTGCTGTTCTCCAAGTATTCATGACACGTTGCGTAATCGCAGTATGAGGCAAGTCCATCTGTTAAGGAAATGCATATGGAGGTTTCATACTCGGAGTACGCTTGCTTCAATTTAGCCATTTTCAATCCCATTATCGTGCATACGCAAGATTTGAAAAAACAGATGTATAGCCTTAATCGGAGTATAATCGAAGTTTCATCGTGATCGTAAACGTACAGTGTGTTTCACAGTCAGTGGGTGTTGTGAGCGCAGGTGTGATTCAACTGTCCAATCAGAACAGAGCAGACTTTTAAAAACACAGTGCTTAAAATGGTCTTTTTTCCACTCAGTGTGCACAGCAGTGTTGCAGCTCGGGAGAGCAGAAGTGAATCGATGTGTTAGTAGAGTTAGATGTTTTTTTGGCGCATGAAAGCGTTGGAAAGGTTTCAAACTACACCCCTAAATGAAAATAAGAGCGCGGAAATCTGTCGAATACATTTATCAACAAACTTAATTAAACTTTTCACGCGAATCAAAAACAGATGAAGTCGGACGAAAGCTGTCTTTGTCTCCTGAAACACGAGATTTCATCTGTCTGTCTGCTAAAAAACACAGCTCATGAACTTGGTTGCGGCCCTTTTTCTTGGAACAGATATTTATCAGCACAGTATTTGTTCCCTCTCCAGCAGCAGATCAAACCAGAATAATGTTAAGAATCGAATGACCTGAGAACATTTCTGAACACGTTTGTCTTCTGACTGGCTGTCAGTTGCAATAGAAGCAGCTGATCAAAGATCAGTCCGGGTCTGTTTCGGGTTGTTCATGCTTCATCTCGACCGACTTGACCGTGATTCCTGTAACGCTGAGCTCATTACTTTTAATTGTTCCTTTCCTGTCTAAGATTTGAACAATGTGCAATCACTTCAGTTCATTTCTGGAATTTTGCTTTGGTTCCGAGCAACGAGATTTCAGAAAGTGTTTAGCTTTTGCTTTAGCGCTAGAAACTAAACTTGTAGTGCAGCATTAAATGGAAATGGTATGGTAATACGTAAACACCTGACGCACAAAGTGTCTGCTTGAGGTGGCAGAAGTGTGTAAGGAGGGTACGACTGGTGGAGAGCACCTGTCAAACTCCAGATCAAGTCGCTCCGTTTCTCAGCTTCATTCCCGCTTTCGCTCTACGGCCTTTGCTGTCTTGACAAGCAGGGAGGCGGCGTTTCTATGTTTGTGTGTGTTACTGGTTACTATCTGATCCCGGGGTGCCTACAATGTGAGCATGTGCCAATGGTGATCTCCCAAAAGTGACAAAGTGTGTTGTAGGTGCTCCTCTGACGCAAGGAAGCCGTTTAGTTGTAGTGTCTGGTGTCACAGGGACGCATAGCAACGCAAATGCTGCCTATAAATATACTTCCACGTCCAGGCTATTTTAAACCGAACAGGGTCAAACAGGAGAGTTCAACTTCCTTTTACCATTGGGAATTTACGTTCTGAAATGTTTACTTACATGTAAAATCTCCGAACTCGCCCAGGTGATCATTATGAAGGCTTTACGTGATAGGAAATGTATGTAAATGTATAGAATCATGCAGAGATTCTGATTGAGATACTCGCAATGTAATGCGATGACGTGCAATTTGACCATGTGATGGAAAAATAACAAATAAAAACTGCAGCTCAGGAATAGATTGTTAATAGGATTGGTCAGCGCCTAATGACTTCTGGGAAACTCTGGTGCTTTACGCAGTGTGACCCCAGAGCAAAGGCGCACATACGATCATACACACTCAGCTGTATCGAAAGGTGTTTCTAATATTTAATCATTTTGAAATAAAGGCTTTTAACATTTAGTACAGAACTTTTTAACACACATTTTTGTCAATCTTGCTGGAATCCTCCATTACATCCTGATAGGAATCCATACATTGCGAGCTCTGTGAAAAATATTGTGTCTCTGTAGCGCCTCCTGCTGATGGAAAAAAGTCTTTGAGCGCAAAAAATACCACAGTTCGCCACAAGGGAAATCGCTACCTCAGCTGTCAATCATGTTTCATGTTGTGTGGTGTGAGGAGTCAACGTTTTCTCCACGATTCCACTCACTCCAAAAACTTACAGGCTGCTGCTTTCATCGCAGAACGACCAACGTGACATTTTTCATCTGGAAGCGCAGAATGTGAGATGTAAAAGGGATCCTGAGTGTGAAATAAAGTCTGATTTCTGTCAGATTTGCATAAACGTTCACAATCTGTCTTCCCAACTGTGACGCAATTGACACTGATCACACGTTTAAGTAATAATGAGTTTATTTAACCTCATGTCGTCCAATTAACACTTATTAATGCACTGTTATTAGAAGAGACATACATGATGACATCACAACCAAAAATATGCTACACTTAATCATCTTTTACAGTAATGGAAATGCAATGTGGACAATGACAAGTTATGTATGCAAAAATGTTTGGTTGTGCTATATTCGCAACTGGGAAAACCGCTCAAAACATTGTGAGTATCATTGCCGAATTTAGTTATTATTTACCATTTAGCTTTGTGCTAACGCTGTACATAATGAGTATAGAAGTGTGGATCAAAGTGCTTTAAGAGAATACATAGTAAAGGATAAATTTGACTTATACACATCATATTCCATCATCAATTCTTAGGTATAATCTAAAGTGGATTGCTGAATGGAATACATTGTTACATTTAAAAGTGTAGGTAATACTCCACACACAGCTACATTTTAATATGTCGTAAGTACCATACTTCCTCAACAGGCCACTCCAAGTCATTTCCTGTAAGATGAACAAGTACAATGAGTCTTTATAAAAGATATGTGCAAGATAAAAACACGGTAAATGAAGCATGAATCATTGTCCTGGATTTTCCAATTTCCCTTTTCTCTCCTGGGCTTCCAAACCACGATCCCTCCCATTGCAAATCAAAGCCACCGCATGCAACAGCAGATTAATGGGAGACTTCCTCTACATTGCTTTTGCACAGTGGTAATTCATCTTAATTGTGATACATTCCCTCTGGCCGCGTTCCCAGCTGGCCAGATGCACTGTGTCTGTTTGACAACATAAATCCCTCGCAATGTCTCAAAAAGCTTTCAATTCTGCCATATTGGGCCTTGAGAGTCTGTGGTCAAAGCGTCACAGGTCAGCAATCCACCACATGATGGCTCACCAAAACATCTGCCCACAGCTGTTTCTGCAACTTTAAACCATCTCAGAGTCAGGCCCTTTTTTCGGACTCTGAAAATCGGGACTGTCTTGGGTTGAAATTCAAGTAAAAATACTCCTCTGGTTGATGACCAGGGCGGTTTGGCTCTCCCTTCGCCTCTCCTTCTTCCTCTCTAGCCTCACCTTCCAGCAAACAGCGCTGGATGCCAACAGCACCAGCCCGGACGACAGGAGCACCAGGCCGAAGTACGAGATGGTGGATCCATGCGAGTTGAAGCTGTAAGCCACGGCCGTGACCACGATGCCCGCGATGAGGACCACCACACCGAACGGGATCGTGCAGCGATAGCAGGACAGCTCCGCCCCGCCGGTGGCCGCCGTCAGCTGGACCTCGTTAACCAGGGGGATGCTTACCGATGCCGCGGTGGGAGCAGGGCGTTCATTGTTGTTGACCTTCTCTGGGGTTGCTGGCACTCTCATGGCGTCCTTATTGGCTTCTTCTGGCATTGCAAGATCCAGCAGCAAATGTCTTCTTCTTAACCAACCACAGATGTTTCCTGGGTGCTGACTTTTTACCTTTGTTCTCCGTCAGGATCTCCCAAGCTATGAGGAGAAAGCAGCAAGTCATTAGGTAACACATTGAAATTGACAGTGTCAAACTTGTTGCTCAACACTGTAACACAGCTTTGATGAAGAAAAGCGACCTCCAGACTGCGCGAGCCTCCAGGTGCTTTTTGTTACAATCGAACGCTGTATTTCACAACTGGACACCAGTCTGTCACCACCACACGGTGCGATAAATCCATGTAACCTCTTTGCACAATCTAAGCCTCCTGACCCAGTCAGAAAAGTTGGCTGAATGACGCAGGAAGACTGAGCCCAGCACGAGCTGAGACATTCCCTGGAGAGCGCGGGATATGACATTACAAACTGCACCGTGAAATGCGAGGCGCTTCGAAAATCACCAGCAATTTCACAAACGCTCATTCTTCCCCTCGTGTCTGCTAAGTGGAAAGTTGTGATTCAGAGGTTGTGCCAAGTGACAATATATGAGGAGCACAATGTTAATTATGCTTTACAACATTGTCAGTTGTGTAAACAGCCCTTAAAAAATGTATTCAAATTTGTGTTTGAACAGCAGAGATTATTTCTGTCAGTATAAGGGCACAGCTATTGTCCCTGACCAGGGTGCCCACATTCGCTTTTAATCTCCAGGACCCCAAAAATGAACAATGCTGACCCATCTGAAAAAAAAGGTTTTATTCCTGTGCCTCCCATCTGAGGAGACTTTTGTTTCCTACATCTAAGTAAAGAATCTGACTGTGCAGAGTAGAAAAGTTATTTCTATTTTTTTACATTGTAAGAATGTTGCAAATCGCAAGTAACACACAACAAAACCCCAAAGAATTCTGTTTTGCATCAGGAGTTTCAGTAACATTTCATTATGTACGCCTGTGCAATCTAATGCAGCTCAATACAAAATTGCGGCAAGAATCATATCTTTGTGAAGATTATTGTGTTCAGTTTTTGTCAGTGATGATTCAATAAAACTGTGTGGTAATATTTGTGTTAGTGATTGCGTTGCATTGGCTGCATTACACTGAGATGTGTTTGTATTTTGTCCCATTTATGTAAATAGAGAAGAACACTAGAAAATACCACAGAGTCTCAACATAAAAAGTGAACTTTATAAGCTTTACAAAGGCAATACATACCATGACATTAAATGCACATGTGATTTTACCATACGACTTAAATTTAAAAGACAGATTGGAGAAATGAAGAGGACTTTTGTCCGGCTACATTTAAATAAATGGTAGCACATGAAAAAATCTTTCAAATCCAAAGCAGTTACATTAAATAGCAACAGAGACTGAACTGCATTACAGTGTTAAAGCTGTAATAGTAAGTATTGAGTTAAAACTGCTCAAACAGGAGAACATTCTACATGTTTTATTTATATATTTAATATCCTTTTAAAGTGCATTTATACGCACTATTACCATATAAAGCAAAGGAATGAGTGACTTTTGCATGAAAACTCACTTAAGCTGCAAATATGCGCGTTAATTATCTCTTTACTCGACAAAGGACTGAAGAAAGAGGAGAGTTTAGATACCTCGCAGCGGTTTTCCATGTCGCACCGTTTTCTAAGTGCTCCTCTGCAGAAGGTCAGCTGCTTTCTCTGTGTAAACCGACCTGGATCTCCTTCTTCTAACGCATTAAAAAGTCAAATGAGTCTAATTAGAGGTGAAAGTTGTTTTTCTCTCTGCTGAAGCCGAACTGAGCTTCTCCCCGCGGTGGAATTTGACTCCCATTCATAAGAAACGTCCCCCTGTAGCTCCTCAGGTTCTGCTGGACTGCCATCCCCATTGAGAACCTCTATTTCAAGTACCGATGAGTGTAGTGTGAAGTTAAAATATATAAAGTAAAGAATTGTGTTTCCGGTTATGTGTTTCAAAATAAAGCATACGATTTTCGGCGACCATGCGTGCAAGTGTTGGCGATTGAATTTATTT
This sequence comes from Lamprogrammus exutus, assembly GCA_900312555.1. NCBI lineage: Eukaryota > Metazoa > Chordata > Actinopteri > Ophidiiformes > Ophidiidae > Lamprogrammus > Lamprogrammus exutus. The sequence continues at coordinate 2,993 of OMOW01102786.1, read as the reverse complement.
TGAAGGCACAACGCGTTGATTTCCGTTCTTCTTGAGATCCTCAAATAGCTTGACATCACTACTTGAACCTAAAGTTACTTTTTATTTTAACCCTTACATGTTGTTCTTGTTCTGTCCCTTCACAGTATGGACCGGGTCATTTTTGACCCAGATCAAACATGAACCATAAATCTATTTCACATTCATACACATCCAATCACTCATTAATGAATGGGTGATTAATGTTTAAGACGTGTTTGAGAGAGCAGGGGCGGTGTGTTCTTTAGGTCTTAACAATTGCTTGTTTATGGAGAAATAAGAAAGTATGAACGTTCTCGAAATGTGGGCCTTATCATATCCATTACGATCAATGCTGACCAGAATGCTACATTATTAAACAACAGAATCGGTATCTCCAATTATGTTCCAATTATGCATCTCAATTACTTTGGGTCCATAAACTTCCTCCTTGTTTTAAATTTTTAGAGGTCATACAAAAATTTGAAACATTTCCATTTTGGTAAATTTTGGGGTCACTTGGCTCTCAGAATGTCACATCAAATGTCAAAACAGGTCAAATTTGAACATGAAACTTGTGATAAATAAGGAATAAATATTATAAGGGAGTCGTTTGTTTTAACTTTCAAATTCGTCCACTAGGAGACAAAACATTTGTGCACAACATATCACATGTATCCTCACTCATTTCATTCACACACTATATGTTTAATTGAACACAAACAACAACATAATCAAAACATGAGCCTTTTGTTTTGGTAGGTTACCATATATTGCCTTTCCTATTTCATTGTGAATATTATTAACATTTTCAAAACATTAGGGTAGTATTCCCTACAGGTAAATTTGTTATGTTATAACATCTTTACAGAACCTGATATTCCATTTGGAGTGCTTTGAATAATCACTTTAATCTGGAGTGAAGTGCACATGGATCCAGCAGTTTTTTAATGCGTTTCATTTTGGTCAACATCAACTTTACTACATTGCTGCTCCGGGAAACACGATTAGTCAATTTGCACAACCCTCTTCATTTACCCTCTCTCTCTCTCTCGCTCTCTCTCTCACAGACTGGACTCATACACACATATACACACACGTACACTCATACTGTATGTGTGCACTAATGCTGGGTCACGTATGATATTTTTAACTGGAACAAGACAGCAAAAGATGAATGTCACACTTGCCGTCAAGCAGCGTTCATGATTGATATTGGCTTGTGTCTGGATTTACGCGCTGACCTAACACTGGCAAAAATTCCCAGTATGTGAGGCTGTCCCTGGGATCCCTGTTGTTAAAATGGTTCCTTGAGGTCCCCCAGCAGCTATGGGAGTGCGTGCCTGAGGGGAGTACAAACTCTAATTCACCCCTTTCACTTAAGAGTTTCTGTTTTGCATTATAGTAATTATCTCACTCAAATAAATATGGACTCGGGTTTGTTATCTGCTTTCTCTAACTCAGTGAGACGTTTCAATGCAATAACAACCACACCTATGACAAGTATATAAGTTACCGACTGTGTCCTCTGCCAGAGATGTTCATCTTTTTTATTTAATATTATATTATCAGATGTTAATGACACTGAAATTATATGTACATTTACCTCATGGGAGTTCATTTATAATACAGACATTACTGTAAAGAGAGTTGGAAGGGAGCGTAGAAGTGAATGTGTTGTGTATGCTTGTGTGTGTCTTGTGTTACGACACATCTGACCATACTGTACATCTGTGGTGTGTTCTTCTGAGCAGGGGTTAGTGGCAAAGAATGCTTCAGACAGTTCATGTGACTAAAGGAAAGGATACGGAAAGTAATGGTTCATATTTAAGCTATATATTATTCTCTTCACAAAGTGTTTTATACTCACTCTTTATAAATGAGAACATGAGACAATGGCATATGAACAAGAAAGCCCATAGGAGAGTGACACAGTTTTAAAAATTCTAGTAACTGTGTTTGTTTTACTTCAATTTAATCTAATTTAATTTGATTTTTTGCCTTTCTCATCTTACATTTATCCCTAGACGATTTCTTTTTTCTACCTGATGATTACTTGTTCTGTCCTCAGATTCCAGATATTATTACTAACCAGAGCAAAGTGCCCTTCGGGCTGATATCTCACCCCCTTGACCCCAGCCCTACCCATCACCCCTAACCCCAAACTCACGCTGTACATGAAGTTTCGTTAACATTTGGGAATTATTAACTGACTTTTGTGTAGACCCGCTCACTTGAGCCAATCTCTGGTGCTTTGCATTGCAGCTTATGATGTCATTAACAACTCATGATGTCATTAACAACTATGACATGCTAGGGGGGTTCCATTCATGTCTCCCACTACTAAAATAAAAATGTAAATGAAATGAAAAACACCCTATGCAAATGTTTCTGGCAAGTTTGGAGGCGATTGGAGGAATGGTGCTCGTTGTATTGACGGACACACACGCACGCACGCACGCACGCACGCACACACACACACACGCTCTCCAATTATAGTAGTTGTAATAATAGAAAAAACAAACATAAGATAAGCTAGTAAGATAAAATATCAATTCTCCGAGGTGGAAAGTATGAACATCTAACACAGAACTTAAATATTTTTATTTTGAGGTAGGCAGCGTCACCATCTGATCCAGCTGAATGTAAGAATACTAATACTAATGGTTTATTATCGCTATTGATTTAGTTTTGTTTGCTTTATTTTGAAAGTATTGACCGGATGAGCCGTGTTTCTCCCCACACCGGCAGCCGTGATTCTCTCTCCTCGCCGGTGTGTGTGTGCCTGCGGTGCTCCTGCGGTCATGTCGCTGCGGTTTACCGACGAAGACTTCCAGAGCGCCTGGAAGGAGCTGGATGAGCCGCAGCTGGACGGGGGATGGGAGCTCTTAACCGAGACGATGGGGGTTCAGATCTACCGGCTGTACGACGAGGTAAGCCCCCCGCTGCTGCTGGCACACACACACACACACACACACACACACACGGCTCTAGTC
>OMOW01102782.1:0-10056 GCA_900312555.1 Lamprogrammus exutus | reverse complement strand
AGAGAAAAAAAAGCAACGATCACATTAATTGAAGTGGCTCTGACAGATGGAGCAGTGATTGATATGACACAATGAATTCTATGATGGGACACCAGTCAGCGCACTCCAGCACCATTGGCTCAAAAGACTTAGCTGTGCCTTTTCCCCCCCTAGAAATAAGACAACAGTGTGGTCCTTAGGGATTGGAAATTGTCACAAGAATGAGTTTGCATTGTGGAAATGATGGTGCTGTTGCACTATAGACGTCACTTGGTCTAATTTCTATAATCATGTGCAGTGGAGTGTGAGCAGTGAATTTGCATGAACGACCCATTAGTACTTTTCGCAAATAGTTCTGTGTAAAGTACTCCCTAATTTAGCTTGGCAGCCTGGTTCAGCGGGCACTTCTTGAATAGAGCAGTTGTACTGGACTTCAGTCATGTCTCGTCAACATGTGCTTTTCTTGTGCTTCCCTATCCGTAAGGTTATCCACATCATGGTGTGGAGTTCAGTAATGTGGCCATGTTCACTGAGTTGTTAAACACATCAGTTCCCTTATCAACAGCCACTGTTTGCACAGTGAGCCACAGTCCAGTTCAACATGACTGAAAGAAAACTTTCACCTGCTAGTCACTGATGAAACAGAGGGTCTGTGGCATTTTGCTCCGTTTGTTCACAGGCAGAGTTGTAGGGCTTTTTATTGTTTCTTGTTCTGAGGAGAGTATCCACTTCCTAATCCAATATGTGTCCTGAAACAAACTGACATTCTGACAGCTTTGATTGGTACATCGAACAGGAATTTTCAGTAGTGTTGGATTAAAACATGGCAGTGCCTCAGGTTTTAGATTGGGGTACATTTCTTCATTTATTAAAGCAGGAGTCTGTAAGATTGAGGAGTGGGTGGAATCATGGAGAGTGCCTGCTGGGACCCAGTCCAGCCTCCACAACTCCCTCCACCTGAGAACATGAGACATGATTGTCAGTTGAAGTTGATTCCCTTTGTGGTAAATTTTGGTATTTTGTGGGTGCTCAAAGGTTTTTCCCAAACCAGATTCCATCAGTTGGAGGCGCTACATAGATATTATATTTTTCACAGTGTGCAAAATGTATGGAATCCTATCTGGCTGTAATTTGGATTTCAGCAAATTCTACAAAAAATCTTTTTAAAACATTACATTCATACAAGCTTTAAGCAATAATCAAGATGAACCAAAAATGCATTCCATGGATTACCTTGTGTGATTGTTGCAGGAAGTTACCTGGAATGCCCTTGAGTGCTTACACTCAGGCTGCCATCAGTTGTCAAGATAAAAGGTTTTACTGCACGTCCGCAGGCTGCACTACTGACCTGATCACAGTAGTGATCACAATGTGACCTGATCACAGAGGTCACATTATTATCAGCCTGCAACAAATTACATCATCACTGATAATAGAATGTTTTTTTTGAAATGTTATCATCACTGCATGATGTATGTTAAGACTTACTACATACTTTACTACATACCTCTTTTTTTAAGGGTAAGTAATTACGAGTATAGCACTTATTCCATTTTCACGCGGCGTCTCCTGTCCTATTTACTGTCTTCATGTATCCTTTCATTATGTATATTCAGTATAATGAGGAGGATCAAAAAAGTTATCAAAAGTGACATAATTTCTGTTTTGCTTTTTTTTAATATAACCATTTAACACTTGATAATATTTTTATCAGTATAATGGTCATAAAATTACTTGCAGCAGATAAGTGATGTAAAGCAGTTCAATCACTGACATCTATGGTTAATGATTATTTCATCAGTAAAGGTGCCCGTTGATTTAGTGACAGTGCTTTTAAATTAAGGATGCTTGGGTTATTTGACAAATGTGAACTTGAGTCACCACCCATTGTTTTGTGTCCGCGCTGACTTGTCCACTCCTGAAAGCACCGACTGCACACTCATAAGACTGTGGGAGGGGGTGGAAATGTGTACATGCAGAAGTGGAAGTTAAAAAGCGGTGATGTCGGTCTGCTGTGTCCACACTCTGTTGCTCTTCATTAAACACCCCTGGGATATGTTTTGTCTCCTCCCCGTGCTCTGTTGGTCTTCCTAGCGGGAGGATTCATTAATGGTGAAACTGTCTTCCCAGTGGGACAGGACAGGACAGTAAACAAATGGAGGTTTGGTGACCTGAAAACTCTAAATTGCCTGTGTGTGTGAAATTGCCCTGTTAGCGATCCAATAAACCTGGGCTGGATACCAGCGTCTGTATGGAGCAGCAGACACCACAAATAAGTATACACATAAGAGGACACAGTGCTGTCTGCTGTTGCTGAGAGCACACTATAACTTGTTTAGGACACAAAACTCAAAGTTTAGGTCATGTGACTTGAGTGCCAAGACACAAAATGTGTCAGTGTCTTAACCATAAAGAATTTAGAAGCTACAATTTGGAAGAAAAATGTCTCAGGATTACTTGGGAAAAGAAAATTATTTTGCTTTACTCAATATGTTTAGCAATCTTGTGCTCATTATTGACAAAGAACTCATTTGGTGACTTGTGTTTTGTCTGCGGTGTGATTACTAGCTGCTGCTACTAGTTTTTAGTTTAGGCTTTTTACTGGAAAAGACAGTTGCAGACAGTTTTAATGTGCAGCCTTATATCCTTTGAAAAAGCAGTGACTAATCTATAAGCAAAGAGGGTTATGTGTGTTTAATGTGAGGTAAACTCCACCTTTGATAATCCAAAGCAAATTCAAGGGATGCTGTGAAAATGACCTAACACATCTTCATATAAACATGTTGAAGGTTAGCATGTTGTATGAACTCAATATGAGCTCCATTCTCAGGCTGAGCTGCCTGAAGGCAGCACGTCTACTTCACATCATGTGACTGTTAGCCTAGCTTTGGTGTGTTTTCTCCATTCTTACGCAGATGAAGTGTATATGTCATGTGCAACTTCAAATTGGAGAGAAGAATAATGGAATTAGGACAGCTATCTGCAACATTTCTGAAAGCTAACAGGTCAAGGAGCCTGTTTCTTTTCTGACTGTTTTGAATGATAATGTGACCTGAACTGAGTAGAGTGCACATAGTTTTGAGAAAATACGATATCTGCCACACGGACACCCTCCAGGGACTGCAACAGAGTTCCTTTTATTCCGCTGAGGGCTGTAGTGGACAATATGTTTTTGTACTGTAAAGCAGGTTTCTCTTGAGTGATTAAGAACCTTAACACTGTGTAACCATAGTGTTTCAATTGTTCTTTATTTTGCCATTGCATTCTTGACATGCTGTCTGTCCATCTTTTCAAAGAAAAGGCCAAGACATGATAAGGACTTTTATTGTCTTCTTAAGACAGCACTGTCGTGGAAAGACTTCTGATTATTTGTGCAGCTGTTGCACATACAGGAAATGTTGGGAGTTGCCTCAGATAAAACAATCTGATATCATAACGCCATAATACAGTCTAGCAAATGAGTTGACACGTCTCTGCCCAAAATGAAATGTTGCAGCTCTAGTTTCAGTAAGGAGCAGCAGTGATTTATTTCATACTCATGAAGGCTGATATTTGTCTGTCTGTGACAATATGTTTTATTTTCTGTGTTAATTTTAACTTATTAAATTTGAATCTTTTTTTTCTTTTAATCCTACAGCCAAATATCCAGAAATCAAGTCGTTGATGGGTCCTGACCACAGGCTGAAATGGATTGTGTGTATGATGGTGGCTATCCAGTTTTTAGCGTTCTTCCTGGTCAAAGACTTGGACTGGAAGTGGGTTTTGTTTTGGACTTATGCCTTTGGCAGCTGTATCAACCACTCAATGACCCTCGCTATTCATGAGATCTCCCACAACACAGCCTTTGGTAACAACAAGGCTGTGTGGAACCGATACTTTGCCATGTTTGCCAACCTGCCCATTGGTCTGCCCTACTCCGCCTCTTTCAAACGCTATCACCTGGACCATCACCGCTACCTGGGTGGGGATGGCATCGACGTAGACATCCCCACTGAGTTCGAAGGCTGGTTCTTCTGCACACGCTTCCGCAAGTTCATCTGGATCATCCTGCAGCCACTCTTTTATGCCATCCGGCCCCTTTGCATAAACCCCAAGCCCATCAGTCAGCTGGAATTGACCAATGTGGCCATCCAGCTCACCTTTGACATCCTCCTTTACTGGCTGTGGGGGGGCAAACCTGTTTTCTACATGCTGGCTGGCTCCATGCTTGGGATGGGCCTGCACCCCATCTCAGGCCACTTCATAGCTGAGCATTACATGTTCCTAAAGGGCCATGAGACCTACTCGTACTACGGCTCCCTCAACCTGCTCACCTTCAACGTGGGCTACCACAACGAACACCACGACTTCCCCAGCATCCCAGGACGCAGGCTGCCCATTGTGAGTACACATCACTCACTGTGAGTCAATGTCACTTAATCTGTGCTCATTTATTTCCACAATTGTATTTTTTTTCACATCTATGACAATTAATTTACATCTTAGACGAAAAAACTTAAAAAATGATTCAATTTCAAAAATACAAATGGGTGACAAATGAAAGAAAAAGCTGACATCCAAAGGTGTCAGTTTCTGGTTCGATGAGTGTGAACAGCGTGTTAAGACAGCACCCTCACCACCATCAACAAAGCATCAGAGGAGGGATCATCATTTAGAAGAATGCTGTCAAACAATCTATGCCAAGGAGCACTGAAGCTGCCCGGATGGCTCAGCTTTAACACTAAATAATTGTTCTTTGACCAACATTTGTTTAGCAATAACTGGCATCATGACTAAGCTTATGTTTGATATGATAAAATATTTGCTCATGTTTGGCTGCCATATTAACAGAAGATGAAATTAATCCAAAATTCTGCACAGTAAAGACTGACAACAGATATAGCTAACTAACAAGATCTACAAAAGCCCAGTGTTAGAAAAAAAAGGGTTTTGATGTTTATCAGCAGCTCTCTCCATATATATTGATGGACCCATTTCTGGATGATACAGTATTTTCAAGTTGTGTGTGGATCTATCTTACATCTTATATGCGGATAGTTGTGACTAAGATCCTAATGCTATCTGATAACATTCCTATCTGCTGGCATTCACGCATTCCATTAACATGAGTATTTCTTTATCTGGATAACATCTGGATGTGTAGTGTAACCTTTGCCTAACCTTTCCCCTTTGCGAAGATTTCATTGAGGTGAAGGCGATTACATTTTACTAAGTACAATAGCAGATAACCATGTATTTCACATTGATTCATGTGTTGAACATAAGCTGTTCTGGACTCATGACCCATGACCGTATGAGTCTCAGGTCTGAAATGTGAATGTGGCAGCGGTCAGTGTTATTTATTGATGTGTTTGCTGCACAGGTGAAGAAGATCGCTGCAGAGTACTATGATGATCTGCCTCAGTACACATCGTGGGTGAAGGTCCTATATGACTTCATCATGGATGACACACTCAGCCCATATTCCCGTGTCAAGAGGAAGCTGAAGGGCGACGTGAAGCAAGAGTAATGCTCACACAACATTTCTGGAACCAAATGACATCATCCAATCTGACCCCCCAGCCATCCGATAAACATAACAGATTAATGTTTGGAGTTCCCTGCACTAATAAGAGGTCATTGTTTCAGTTTATCATGATACCCAATAATCCATGAACATGATGTTAAAGGCCCACCGCACCACTTTATTTATGAAATTGTCCAACTTTAGTATAGTAGTAGTATTAAAAGTAAAATCTAAAACAAGACCAAGATAAAAGCTGCTCTCCTGTAACTTCCTGCAGAAAAGTTGTGCCTTCTCTAACACTTAAGCATTTTACTGAGAAAATTAAATGAGAGGTGAAACAAAATGTATTTTATGATGTGACTGGGCCACGGATGACAGTAGTTTCACTTTTCTTGAGTTCACAGGGAGTCTTAATATGAGAAACATGTAATAAGTTCGGCTTTAGGTCTCCTGCTCTGCATGCTCAGATGATGTCATCCTGTAAATTCTGCGTAGGATGCAGGTGTTTCTCTCATCAGTGCCTCGGAGCTTTATGACTTCCATGTTAGTGTGTTTGTCCACATTTTTTAATCCACTGGAAGAGAATGATAGGTTGTATGTCAAGAAAAACCTCAGTGTAGCCAAAAACACTGAGCTTGGAGGTTAAGGTTCAGCACAAGGGCTTAATCCAAGAGTGAAACCCAGGACTCAAATCTGGAACGTTGCCTGATCAAGAGTCCCTGCCGATTTGTGGGTACATCAAGTGACATAACTGCAAGTTTAATTTGTTGTAAAATTTAAAATTTAAACCTTTGGCTTAAGCGGTGATGATTCCATCCACAGCTCTTATTGTGAAATTCATCCACATCCTGTTAGAAACAAAATTATCAGTATTCACAAAATTCTCTGGAGAAAAGCACGGGCGAAAATGATTGAGTAAACGTCGTCCACTTAGGGCATATGGTTCTGCTGATCTAGAGTTAGAAGCAGAGAAACCAAAGGCCATCTTCATTCAAACCCCTTTCAGTTGTGTCCATAACATTTTTGAACGTGTGTGTGTGTAAACGTGCAAATACTGTGGAGAGATAATGTTGGGAAGAAGAGCTTTTTGATTTGCATCAGTATTAATCCTCATCCCAGGCTTCACACACAAGCCCGTGTGTGAAGCCCTGCTCATATACAGGGCATAGACTAACAAGAAGTAACTAAATCAGTGCTGCAAACACCTATGGCGGCTCATGTTAGGTTTGTGATCATTGGCAGCATTTGTCAGTCTGTTGATGCGTGCATATTGGCTGTTTGTCTGCATTAATTCTTTTATTGCTGTCATGCTGTGGATTTGGTGTTTAACATAGCATGACCCAACTGTGTATTTCTGCAGTATTTCTCTGATTAAATTCCAACAAGTAGTTTTTGTTTTTCCTGTGTAAGTTAGTGTCTTGCTCCTATAAACAAAGATCAAAGACATCCTTTCATTTATATAAGTGACCAAATCTAATTTGTGGTGAAAATGTGATGTACAGTCACAGATACTGTATGTCACATTTGATCTTCACTCAATGTGACTTGAAGCAGATATAGAAGCTGCAGCAGTGAGTGAATTTTATTAAGAGGAAATGAAACTGAATCATTTCTGATTTGACTAAAGGCAAATGGCAGAGGAGTCACTACTTTTACTGTCTGGTCTGCTGTAGGAATGCAAAAATTACACTGAGCCACAGAGTCGGGTGTCGGAGAACTCAAACCTCCACCAAGGCCCTCAGATTTCACTTGTTACCCTCTGTTGTCTGTTAGCAGGATCACTCAAACGTCCTAAACTGATTTTGACGCAACTTGGTGCTGATCCAGATTCAGAGATGGGGGGGAATAAAAAAATAAAAAAGATTTCGTAACATTGGGAGGAGAGGTTTTGACACTCTTTCAATTGCTTCAAAAGAATCCCAGGAATCAGATGTGGTCACTTTGGTCCATATAAATTATTTGTTTTAAAATTAAGCAACGTCGTCATTACTTTAAACAACTGATATTGTTATTATAGTTGTTTCTTCTCTATTAGGGTGGATGGTGGAAGCCCTTGCATCACAGCCATAATGTTGTGGGTTCAAACCCATGTGCCCTGATTATGAGGAAAAGACAAATGTTTTCTATGCTTGTTTGGCCCTGGTAAATGTATGAGTTGTAATGAGTGACCGTATTTTGTTATGGTGTTGCAACCCGACTCAGCATATATTTTAATCCACCAGATCGGGATCAATATCTGGATCTGAGCCAAAGTGCACCTGGGTATAGTATACCTGATGTTTTTCTTAAAGATTGAGGTCTTACATACCCCAGATCTTATAATGTAAAAAAACAACAACCTGTATCTGAATCCTGATCTGCCCAAAAATTTAATCAACTCTTTGACTAATGTACTTTTTGAGAATATCATGTTCATAAACAAATGCTCATAAAACCATAACCTCTTGGCAGAGGTAAAAATGTGCAAAGAGATCAGATCCAAACATTTCTATGAAAGCATACTTTAAATTATATTTAAGGATTTTAATTTTTTTTATTTAACGGTGAATACTGTAAATTTAAGGTTTAGGTTGGGAAATTTTTTACATTTACAAAAATGCATTTAAAGTGTAAAGATCTAACCATACTAGAAATGTTCAGTCATATCCACCAAGACGAAAGAACCTGTAAATGTAAGAACAGTGTGTGCCCATGACTCTTGTCTTTAAGATGCAACACATTCCACAGCAAAGATTTAATAAAAGCTAATGTTACTTGTTCATGTGATGTCTGAGATGTTGGGATGTTGACACCAAGGCAGCTGTTTAATCTCAAAGGCAGTATTAATCCCATAGCAGGCCTGAGCATTGTTGAGTGAGAGTTGTACCTCCATTCGTGTTATGAGATTTGAAACTGAACACTCTGGGGCAGAGATATAAGTAGGGCTGGCCCCTATTATAGCATTTGAATACTCTTTTGGTACTTGATTGCAAATTTACTATTTGGAATCTGTTTGTTTTTTTGTTTTTTTCAGACAAAGTATGTTGATGTACAATGGACCTAGAAATATGTACAAGTAATGAATATTGTGTAACTTGGCATTGATTCATGCATCAGTTCCTGTCACACACAATCAGTGCATGGTGGGTGGAACAGAATCCATTTGGGAACCGGAAAGAGGACATCCATGAGGTCAGCAGTGTGGCAGCACTTTCCACTGGCGGATGATAAGAAAAAAGGTTGGTGTAAAATAATAATGCCATGTGTTGACGACACATAGCAGGCAGAATGTAGCACTTATGGCAACTGAATATTCAAATATCGTTTGGAAAAATTTGCAAATACCAGAGGCCTTAAGAGTAGCCAGGGCCAGCTCTAGAGATAAGAGGTGACTCCTCTTTCAAACATTGGCTTTCTCTGTCCAAAATATGGACCCTGTTATCTTGTTTTACAGGGCGTTATCGTCATAGAATAACAAGCTTTATTTGAGAGGCCACAATATACTTTCAGCTTTTACTGTTGTGAGTCTAACTTCTATGTTTGAACTGTTGAAGAAATAGCACTTGGTTGATGGGGCTCATCAAAGGCATACTGCTGTGTGTGAATGAAGCTGTTAGCTGAGCAGCTCAGACAAGCCCCCTGATAGCAGCACAGAAGCAGATTTGTTAAGTTTGATAACATTCTTACAACAAAAGCTTTCAGCAAACAGTTTTATTATAAAACTCTGAACCAGCCTTGATTAAATATGTATACATACAAGATGCCATTATTCTTTATTGTAATCCGTTGCTTAAGTCACTGACACGTTCTCCTCTGTTACATCAGAGACTCTCTGAGCTGTTCATACATCCTCTGATCCTGTAGAGCACACAGAAACACACACACACACACAATGAGGACACATACAGGGTTTCACACACAGTCAATGAGCTTTATCAAAAAGGGATTAATGTCAAGCTGAGGACTTCCCTTTTCAGAATGTCTTTACTGTCCCCACAACAAACACACACATTCTCGAGGACGCTTATGTTTATTGTTCACATTAAAACATTTCTGCAAAAAGCTCAAACAATTATCAGCTACTTTCATGCCACAGCTGATCTGATGGCACGTATGGGAATTTCAGAGAAAGCTGCCTAATGTGTTTAGTGTTGCAGTGTTTACTGGTGGACTGGTCGGACTGGTTTTACTGGCAACTTGATAATAGGGAGGTTTTGACAGGCTGTCAGGCTTCAATTATTTGGAGTATCGTATGTACACTGGAATGCTGCCTCAATAATGGACACGTAGTAATGATTTAACGTGCTCCTCGCCGCTTCTCCCAAATACTGAGAGCTGGATTGGATCTGCATGATCTCAGGGAGGTCACAGTCTGCTCCCTCTGACACGGCCCATCCCACTGGACGGTAAACATGTCAACACCTTTTCAGAATGACCACACTGGAGGGTGGAGTCAAAAGCCAAACGTTTACTTTATCAGAGGGGGGGGGGGCAGTTTAGAGGAATATGGCCAACCCCAACCCAAAACACCAGCACCAGTACCCCCCTTCGAATATCTTTTTTGCGTTCCCCCTGCGAGCTGTCCCTTACCC
>OMOW01102781.1:0-11057 GCA_900312555.1 Lamprogrammus exutus | reverse complement strand
CTCCAGGCGTCCTGTGAAAGTCAAAGCTTGTCTTTCATCTCCGATCAGTTGCATGTGCCCTCACAGATCCACAGGTTTTACTGCTTAAGTCTGGGCTGGCAGCATTGATCATGTGACCATTGCCTGCCTGGCGTTTAGACACATCATAGGTCTGGGAGCACGCTCTGTCTACGCAGCCTGCCAGTTCTGCTCACTCATCCCCATCTTCCATCTCCCCATGCCTGTTAGTTTTGATTTGCACATGCTGTTGTCGAGGGTCCATCCATGATCATCAAATCCTGCTAGTTGGAACTGTTAGGTCAGGTTACATCAAAGAGATCAGGAGGGATCAGCCTCTTGAAAGGGACAGGCTCTGGCTCACATCATCAGAAACAGGTGGAGGTCCTCATTGGAAGAACAAAGGAGAGATCACCATCTATAAAACTTTTGTATTTCATCGAGGAGTTTCTTTAAATTCCTTTAATGTGCCACTCTCTCCTTTACTGAGCAGGCAAACTGCACAGCTCCAGCGTAAAACATATGCTATCAGGTTAGGAATTGTGGGACTCGACCACAGCACTAAATCCTGTGAAGGTCACAACAGCAAAGCCTCAGGCTTAGTGGTATAATGCCACAAAGTGTTTAAGTCTAGAAATCTGCTAAAAGCCAGAACGAAAAGGGAAATGGAAATCTAAGGAATATGACTCAGGTGTTACGAATTATATGAAAAGTTGTTGAAACCTTCAGAGGTTTTGTTTATATTGTAATAATGAATCCTAATTTCTCCTGTGGCTTACATTTCTCTGCTGTCTCTTCAAAAGAGACCGCACCAGACATTGACATTTAGTTTATTGTTTGTCATAGCTTATTAAGAGGGCACTGTGCATCACTGTAAATAAAACTAAATATTCTGTTATACATGCCAAGATATTGGTTCTATGTAATTGTGGTCATCGTTATTTCAATGAAGTACACTGACGTATTTGCCTGCACTCTTTTAATGCCTGGGTCATTATTTGATCTGACTGAAACATTAGAGCTCTCTGACATTTGAGGTTATCCGCCCTTGTGAAAACGTTTTGAGGTACAGCTTCTGTTCTGTGTCACCTTGAGGCAAAAGTCCGGAAGCAGTTCCCCTTAATTTCATGTTGAAACTATTGTTTAAAGCCCAAAACAAACATGTACCGTGGTTTTGGGTGTTAACACACTGTATAGTTCCTTTTATGTGCCCTCACCACATGTTCCTGATATTAGCCAGAGAATTAGTAAACAACCTTGATCCTGACTTGAGTCAAGAGGTGCCATCTAAGATGTGGACTTAAATGGAGAGTAAGAGGAGAGGCAGGAGACATCTGTCGAGCAGGCTCTCATTTCGTAAGAGGAGACCTTCTATTGGTTACAGATGCCCTGTTTGATAAAAATGAACTCTTTCAAGATAGGGCAGCTTGCATTAGGAGCCTCCTTGGCACCGAAGGGTAACCAAATATTTCAGCAAACAGGTCAGCTGTTTGTTGTTGATCTGTCAGAACGATGGGCACAAAATAGGTGCTGTTCCCTGTAAACAGTCCCGTTAGGTCATTCATACTAAACAAGATCGACAGTTGCGTGTGTCAGCGTGTGTTTATGCTGTGCGTGTGCCTGCATAGCAATGTGTTGGTGCACTTGTAGGATGAGCGAGATGATCCCGGGCCGTCTTGGAGGTGCTGGTGCATGAGCGTGAGGCCCTCCCCCAGCAGTTTTCCATTCATGCTTAGTGCCTGAATCATCCAACTCCCTTACAACGCCCTGTGCCAGGTAGTGACAGAGGAGGGAGCAGAGACCAATTACCATTGGAGACCTGCTATTATTATCATCAGGGAGGCGACAGCTCTCCTTCCCCTGTGCTCATTCCCATCTCAACAGAGGCAGGAAGGAGAATTAGACCCTTTTGTCTTGAAAATGTTTATTTATGCCACAGATTTGCCAAAGGACACGCAAAAGCCCTTATTATAGGTCATGACAGTAAAACCACAACACATTCTTCATTTTCTGTCTCTTAACCTGGTAGTCTCTATGGGGACTATTCTTTTGAAGCCCACACCCAGCTGTAAAACATGGTCATTATTCAGTTATGTGAAAACTGGTCTGAAAACTTTGAAGAATCAAGGTGGGAAGAGTTCAGAATCAGCATTGTGTTATAGTTTTGTTTTCTTATTTCACTCTATACAGAGGTGAACAGGAAATATAGAGTGTAAAGATTTGTTTACATGCAACAAAAGCATTTTGTTAAATCCAGAGTCTTGTAACCAGTATTTCTGGATGAAAACTAGTCCCAGAGGATTCATTTGAAATATCCACTGAAAAACACCTCCGCCTGGGGTTTAATCCCTGCTCGGGAAATCAGCCCATGACTTTGTGAGTACACAGTATGCATTTCAACCCACTGAGCCACTGGGACACCATTAGTGCATGGTATGTGCCTCATTATTTTTGACACTCTCTTAACACCAAGCAGCCGTTTTCTTTTATCCTCTCAGCAAGAAGATGAGGCTACTGTAATCAAAGTAGACAATGATCAGTGCCAGCCTCTTCGCCTGGCCTGGTACCTGCTTTGATGTCATATTTTGGTGTGGCGGGATGTGGCCCATGCCAAAGAGCACCCATAGTCGCCAACTGTCTGACAGGCTGCCTTTCATCAGAAATGACATCACTCTGCTACTTGATTACTTTCCACGGTCTCTTCCAGGTCTGGGAATTTTCTCCCATGAATCTGAAATCATCATCCTTGCCTCAGCCTTGGAATAAAAGAAATTCATATTTGAGATGTGCATTGAAGCGGTTTGGGGGTATTGTTATTTCTGGGTACTCTGACAAGTCTATTTTTAGTGCCTGAGTTTCAGCAAACTGTACAAAAACAAGAAAAGTAAATATCAACAGGCAATACGGCAAAATAAACCATTGCAATTTCTTCAATAAAACATTTCAAAAGTGTATCAAATGGATCACTCAAGCAAATATAGGCAGAGGAAAAGACAGTGTGCAATATTGAATATATGTGTGTGTGTGTGTGTGTGTGTGTGTGTTTGTGTGAATGGCAATTTAGGCAGTTCAATCACAAGTCCATTCCGCTCCTTCCCTTCAACCCAAGTACCAAAACTGTACAACCCCTGATCGCAGTTCAAACAGTTTATATACAAAACACAAAACACAAGTAAAGCAGGAAATGACTCAGAGTAATACTCAGATTCTGTATGCAGGATTATCAGCCCGACTGGCGCCCAGGTTCAGTCAGGTGGAGAAGCTGCTGACGGAGCGGGGAGGGGATGTAGATCTGGCACAGTGTCTTGTGTGGTAGCTGTAAGACTCTGTAGACCTTATCCTCCAAGATGTTGAAATTTGTCATTGGATGTATGTTGACATCTCCTGAAATGGTTATGGTATTGTACATTTTCTGAGTATCCTCATCCTCCTGTTGCCATTTCCAGATGGTGTCATCCGAGACTTGTAAATCCTTTGTCGTCTCCCTTTTAACAGGTAGAATGGCTGGAGGTGTCCTGGACAGTTCGTTGGGCACAGTGTTGCATTTCCCTTTGCAAGACTCCACTGTAAAGGTAAACTCCTGCAAGTGTAGAGCCTGTCGGATTAGGCAAGTGCTGTGGCGTCCTGAAAACCCCCACGAGAGAGGAATGATCAGTCATCACAGAAAAATGTCTCCCCTCCAGGTAGTGTCTCCATATCTCCAATGATCATACAACAGCCATATACCCACCTGGTTTAGGCTGCCAGGTCCTCCACTTTCCCAAGTCCAGTTTGAGGGGCCATCACTGCACCTCCAGGCGAACATCGCTTGTGTCAAGTTTAAAATTCGGATACCCAAGGATAGGTGAAGACATCAGATGCTTCTCACCGTGGCAAGCCAGGGTCCAAATGAACATTGCCTCCATATTCTTCAGAGTGTTGAGGGCTTCAGCAAGCTGGAAGAAGTTCGGGACAAAGCGGTGGTAACCATTCTGCCATACCAATTAATGTTTGTTGGAACAGGAAATTCCAGCATCCACCTCCACTCCAGCGGCAGAAACAACGTGGCTGAGAAACATATGGGAGGACCTGAGGAAGAATGACACTTTTTCATGTTCAGTGTCAGGTTTGCCTCTCTTAGCTTGTCAAAGACAGCTTGCAGGTCGTAACAGTGCTGGTCCAGTGAGGGATAATGAATGGTGATGTCGTCCAGATAGACAATACAAATGGTTCCATGCAAATCTGCCAAAACGCGTTCCATAAGTCTTTGGAACATCACTGGAGCATACTTAAGTCCAAATGGCATGACCCAGTGTAATCACAGTACGGAAGGCCGTCAGTCGGCAAAAACTCAGACACTTCACTGTTTTCCAGGGAATGATTAGGCCCAGGAAATCTCCTCAGACTCCTCCTCCTCCACTTTCCACCACCAGTACAAAACCGCAGACCACACAACGCAATCGCCGAGCACCGTGCGATACACGGACACAACGTCTCCTCCACAGTTAGACTCCATTCAGTCCCTTAAGTCGTCATAATATACCTTACACAGAGGCAGGCAGGTACGAATGGTGCAGGGTAACGGGGCATGTTGTGATTGGATGGTGGAATGATTGAAGGTGTGGTTTACGGAAAATGGGAATGAATCCTGACAGAACTTTGCTGACGTAATATTGAAATTGGGAGACAAGAATGATCGGCCACAGCATTAGGAACTGTGGTATAAATAATAATATTCAGATCTTAAATGAAGTGCTTACATGTATTTTACCTTGTGCACAAGTTGGAGGGCTCTCTGCAGATGAATATGTAGTTTATTTCCTGTAAATTCTTTAATATGTATGACACTGTGAGACCTGTTCGAGCTCAGTAAATAGCCGTTGGCAATATGAAGATGTGAAATTGCTCATAAAATGAGACGTGAAAAGTAAAAACAACTGTGTACACTGAAATCTTTCAACTCAGTATTTCCCTTCCCTCGATTTTCCCTCGTCGTGGGAGAGACCAGTGATAAATTACAAGGTAGAATCTGAAATGTTTGCTTTTGGAGGAAACTCTCGTGTGAGGTGGATATTTATAATCAGCGTCTCCCCAGCATGCTGGCAGTTGCCTCTCTGCCCAGCGTCAGCTTCACAGGACTGCTGTCTGTCTTCACCTGGAGGTCAGGAGCTGAGGCCACACGAGTAAATCGGGCAACATGTAGGGGCTCCTCCTGCCAGCACTGCTTCCCACATCAGAGAGATTCTCCTCTAGATGCCCTGCGGATCAGGAGGTGTCAGTCCTAACTATCCACCAACTGGAAACTAGAGTTTAGGATATTCAAAAGGAAAATGTTTAAAAGGATTATAGGCTGTGTTTGTTTATTCTCAGCAGAGAGGCTGAAGAGAAGGACAGCATATCTTCTTAAGAGGCTGAGGTAGGATACACAGTATAACTCTTATGGCAGTCAAGACCACAGGGCTCTTTGATGTCTTCAGATGCGTACAACACATATCATTTCCTCTGACAAACACCACAAGGTATAACTGTCTCAGTTTGATTTAATTAGGAACATGGATTTACACAATTAAAGCCGATTTCTCTGAGGTAGGGGAGAAATTGTAGAACTGCCTGTGCTTCCAAGAAGGCCACCAACATCAGGGCATCTTCCTGAAAAGATCCCACCTTTGCCTTTGAGGTCACCTGTGGTTGGGCAGCGGAAACATTTAGTCAAAACAAAGTAACATATCTGTTTGGGAATACAGCACTCACTTCCCTTTCTCCTGTGGCAGGAAGAAGGTGGTCATTTGTGGGAAGAAGAAAGTGTTACTCAGGCTTTACTCATAAAAGTAAGGGTGCAAGAGGAGCCGGCGCTCAGGACACATCATCTTGTTTTTGTCATGACTAATGAGCAAATCGCTGCCAGCATATTTCAGCCATCTCTGTCTGGTTTGGATCTGTGAATAATTCACAGCACTGGAATCAGGAAACGGGGGTTCCACCCCTGAAAAAGTGTTAGGAAGGAAATCAGGAAAACCTGTAATATATATAGAAATCGTAATTGATGTCAAGGTGCATGTGATTAATTGTTTGTGTACTCATCACTCAATTGTTAAATATCCGATTAAGGCAATAAATCAATCATGTACACACAATAATCAGATTGAAATCAGCATGAAACGATGGTGGTGTACTCCAAGTAACAGACATAGATTAGGAGATTGCAAGTGATTTACTTAAGGATGTAAACAATCCATTAGCATACCATTGGCATAAGAAATCTCCTCACCTGGCATACTTGCCCTCGTAAAACAATTGAAGTTAACGAGTCAACGATATCTGGCGTAGTCTGTTTTTTTGCCTTAATCAGTGTGCACAAAAATCAGAGCATGGTGCGCACGTAAACATACTGACTGTAGGCCTATAACCCAAGTCATATTGCTCTAGTGAGGAGAACAAAAACAATTAAGGCCAAAAGACAAAATTCCATCACAGCGAATGCCCTCACATAGACATCTGGAGGACAGGTGTAGCCCAAACTCTCGTGCGTTAGAATGTTCTCTCTAATTTACATATTCAACACGCCACAAAAGCGAGAGTGAAGTGGTTGTGTGCCCCTGGAGTTTGGGAGAGATATCTTGAGTCTCAGGGGAAAAAACAAAAGGCACGGTTATCCCTCTAAAAAGAAAGCACGCCAGTCAGGTAGGAAAGAGGACAACTGTAACATGTCTGAAGCGTAACCTGTTCTCTGGCCCTCGCTTTGAAACCAGATGAAGATCGGCTGCGGCCCTGAAGTCATTACACCTTCAAAGGTAATTAACACATGGCTTTTGTTTGGGACCGATGAGCCCCAGATTATGTAGGTACAGATGGTCGGGGGGGTTGAACGACAGATACCAAGAGCAAGGTGTGCTTGGATGTGCTTTCATGTCAGCAGGAAGTGCTTGACCCCTGGCCCCCTCTTGACCTCAAATCTAAGCTGTCAACGCCACTTCCTTGAGTGCCCTGTAAAGATTAACATGTGGACAGAGATAGGGGGCTTTCAGACCCCGGCACAATGAGTGAGAGGACACAGCTGACATCTCTGCCCTACAACACCTTTTGCCAGTTATGCTAATGTACATCTACGTATATAAGATCAAAGGCCTTTTTTTTTTCAGAGAGCTTGTGAAACCTCAACATAAGTTTGCAGATACTGTGAGACTGTGAAATCGGAAAGCTGGCCCTCACCATCCGTCACCATCAGCAGGTTCAATTCTTGCGGACTCTTTGAGCTTCTATTTCACCCTGTGCTACAATCTGCCACCTGGCATACTTCTCGGGGTTGGTAAATATCAGCACTTCCTCCCGTTGTCATCAAAGGGAAGGAGGTTGACCTTGAAGCCACACCAGTTCCATATTGCTTACGGGCGTGCGTACATTTGGAGACCACGCCAATGAGCCACTTTACCCTTCAACCCCTCTGATCTCTCGCCAAGCACTTATACCGCAGCGACCACGTGTGGCTTTATGTCTACGAGGTAATGTGAGGCATCAATCTAATCATACTGTTCATCTGTGATCAATCCTGACAATCCTTAAGTTCAGCTTCCTCTGACTTAACTTTGAATCACTCTTTCTCTCTGAATCATTCTTTACTCGAGGAGATAGGTATTGTTAAATCCACAACATTAATGAGGAGTTACTGAGCTATGACGACACGTCTTAAACCATATCCATGGTTAAAGGCTAAAGTGCCTTGATGGCACTTTAGCAATGATTCACTTGATTATTTTTATTTTTGAGACTTTGTTAGCCCGCGCTGTGGAATGCTTCTGTCGGAATCTGTTTGACGTCGAGCTGAAACATTCAGGACTTGATTCAGAGGACTGGGTAATGCTGAACTTATGGCAGGCAAATTTCTTGGCTGTGATACTGACTCACATTGTAGCAAAGAGCATAAGGAGGTAAGATTTGAGATTCAGGTAGTAAAGTAGCCTCTACTACACACATTGTCATTCGGGAGGCATCTGACCACCTCACGTTATGTGCACCCCTGCTGCTGCATCAAACACACACACAGACATGCACAGACATACACATAGATACCGTGCTCCCTACAGTTTAATATGAATTATTTCAAGCAGACACTTGGATCTGGGGGTCAGCGGTCTGTCTCATGAGAGTGTTTGATGATGGCATTTTATTGTTCCAGAAGGTCAAGATCTTCAAAGCTCTCCTTCTGTTCTCCACAGGGCACCCGCGCAGCAGCTGTCAGAATACACTCAGCTTTGTGTTTTTATACGAGAGAAGAGGTAGGTCAAGCCCACTCTCACAGAGATGTTTTTACTGGGGGTAGGCACTCAGCGGACGCCGTAATATTGTTGTTCTGCCCTTTTGTGCCGAAGAGTGGACAGCGTGTGAATCCTGATGGATGGGAAGTCCTTTCTCTGGTCTGGAGTTTGCTGCTGATCAAATGACCTTTTTGACATGATTCAGCAGGTTTGTGAATGTATGTGTGCATGTGAACTGTTGCGCATTACCACCACAAGGGCCTTAGATCAGATTTCGTCTCTCTTTCTCTTTTTTTTCACACCAAGACTCTTCTGAATTATTCCTGACAGATTTAAAAATGATTTCTGGACTTTATATCAACTGATGTGTTGAAGATTGTATTTTGCAGGATCTGATTTTATGTGAAAGTGGGATGGCAACAAATGTCTTAAATTTGCCATTTGTAACGGCACAAATACCTAATGATGGATATTTTTAGCAGAAGCGGATAAGTGACGAGCAAGTTCAAACACTGATCGTCCAAATTAGATGGCGGAGGCATGACCTTACTTGACCTGACAGAAGGAAAAAAAAACCACGAGCATCTTGCAAATGCTGATAAGCCATGGCAGAGCAACAGTTGGCCCACATTGCACCATTTAGTTTACTCAGAGTCCTTCATAAAGATGGCATACAACATATATCTTCTTGAGCACTTACAACAAAGTGGATAATGAGGTGAAAAAAGGGGAGCACAGCACAAAAAAAAGAGTCTGCCAGTGGGAGAGAGGCCAAATGAGAAAATTTTAGGGTTAGAGTTCCGCCGTTCTACCAATCCAGAGCTAAACGGCTGTGTGCATGGAAAAGAGGATGTCCATTGCATTTATTCCAGAACTTTATTTGAATTAAATTTTGAGGTACTTGTATTTAACTTGTAGTTGATTTGTATATCAATTACAATTTACTTTTACTTTTTAACTAAAATATTAAATATTTTGGCTCAAAACATTTCTTTGATGACAGTGGTTATTTGCTAATTTTTGTTTAATACTTTAAATTAGTTAAACTCATAAAATAATGCTGTTGTCAGGTAATTCTTTTTCAAATTATTTATATTTTATACATAATTTTTTGACATTATTATTATTATCATTATTAGTAGTAGTAGTAGTATTTTGAAGACTTTTATCTCCAACTTTGATTATTCTTTATTTTATTGTAAAATAAATCATTATTACACTCCAAACTCCAAACTTGGTGATACATGTTTGTATACTGGCTGATGAATATCCTCATTTTAGGATTTCTTCCTCCTCTATTGCTGAATGCTGAAACAGACCAAGTGTCAGTAGCTCTGATCTGTCGCTGGCTCCCCACCAGCTAAGAAACTCAAAGTCAACAAGGATGTTAAGACCTGGATGGTATAGAATAGTTCACACTGTTTCCTTGACCCCCTGCACCCTCCAGCTGACCACCCTGAAATGCTGACTTTCCTTACGCTCGCCGTGATGCTGCCCTTCCCTCTTCACAGGATGTCCATGAAAGACTCCCTCTACTCCCACCTGTTTTCACACCCAGCGAGCTGAAGAGGCTCCTTTTCATGCCGCTGCCATGCATTTGATGTGTCCACTTGCTAAACACATACGCTCGAGAGGGTCTGTGGTTTTCGCCTTTGATAGCTGGAATGCTTTTTTGGATATTCGTACAAAATGCACCAGCCCTCGCTAATTTAATTTCCAGCTTTACAGACACGTGGAATAAGAGTCGCTTTGTACAGCTGTGTATCTCATCCATATAAATGCCACTGAAATAACCATTTGTTTCCACGCCACCTGCTGTAGGTCATCCGCATTTTCTGTTTGCTTTGCTTAATTGTGAGTCAAATTGAGTTGAGGAAAGTAGCAGCCACCCACTCTGTACCACATTGTATCACTCGCTTGTCACAGCTGTCAGATAAAGATGATGCTTTTGCTGCCAAGGGTGAAATCAAATTGGAGTCATATGGATAATTCCTCGTACAATAACAGAGTTGTTTTATGTTCCCCATGAGAGCCACTAACATTGAAGGCAGTTGGTTTTCTCAGTTTGCCAGATTTACAATTCCCAGCATTCCTCAGGCTTTTGAATCTCTCCAGTGCCGAGAAATAACAAAACAGCGATTACATGCAAATATGACAGGGGGTTCGCATTAATCTGTCAGTCTATCTTTGCAGTGTCTCTTGTTATGCAAATATAAACAGTAAAATATACACTGCAGCAAAGCGTCTTATTAGACTTTTGTCATTTCATTGGATGTCTAGCGAAGCAACAGCAGTGAACTTGCATGAGAGAGGGACACAGTAGCGGGAAGGGGTTTGCACTCAAACAAAATGCTGCCACTTTGATCATTTCCTACTGGCCTTTGATCTGAGCATTCTTGAAAGGGCCGATGATGATGTTTAATTGATTATGTAGAATGAACAAGCGTGGTTTGCTCTCATATCATCCCTTCTTTTTTGTGTGTGTGTGTGTGCTCTCCAAAAGAAGATCGCTCGCATGCCATATTGCCCCTTCCCTTTCTTCTTCTAAAACAAATAAAGACGTCAAACATCAAAGCTGTTCTTGGTTAATAAAAGAAGACCTCAAATATTTTCCATTATGTTTGACATGGTTTTGGGTTTCGCCAACCAGAGGAATAACAACAGCACGGAATAAAATGACGCTTTTTTTTGTGCTGTTGCTCAGTTTCTGTGTTACAGAGGTTAAGCAGACCAAACTAGAATATGTTCTTTGATCTTGGTGCTTCTAATTATTCAAAGGTAGTCTTTCTCTCTTCGAGTTCTCTTCTGAGACACTAGTCCCCCCCACCC
>OMOW01102780.1:6582-18416 GCA_900312555.1 Lamprogrammus exutus | reverse complement strand
GGGGACAAAATGGTATGTTAATTAGTAACCTTAGAGAAGGGATAATATGTAGTCTTTTGATTTGACTTACGAGCAGGATTGCCTAGGCGACCAGCCCACTCTTCCTGTTATGCCATGGTTGATACAGTATATAAACCAGTATACATCATACTCTGAGGCAGGGTTACCATGTTGGGCAAATTCAAATGATTCATCTACGAAAAAATGCTGAGCTTGTAATCTTCAGACAGCTATTCTACAGTGCTTGTGTATTGCTCATGTTGTTGCTTGGTGTCTTATAAGGGAAGAGAAAGTGTCAAACCAGCTGCTTGTGAAGAGAGCGTAGACGCGGGTGTCCTTCCAGTCTTCGGCTTGCAACACAAAAACGTCTTGGAGACGGGTTAGATAAAGTGACTCATCTGGAAACCCACATATGAGCCGAGCCTTGAGGAAAGACGTCCACATGTTTTGGAAGAATCTCTTTGACCCGCCCTCGTCTACCTGCAAAATGATATCAACACATTAAACCAGGAAGAATCTCTGAAGAGGCAGTTTGTTTGTTATTCGTGTAAACTAAAATTCACTGATTCAGGGTAATTTGATAGTTTGCGTTCTGTGTAATGTTGATCCTAACAAAGTTCCCAGACACTTGTAGGGCAGGTCTTGGTTTGCACAAATATCAAATAAGCATAACAAAGCCTTGGAGAAAAAATATGCAATTTCACCACAACAAATCATATGCCAGGTTAGCAGTTGAAGAATTAAAGCCTGCTTTGTTAGGGACCATCCTGCAAAAGATTGCTGAGCCTCCATGCATTGCACAGATAGTACTAATAGTACTGGGTAGTGCTAGTAGTAACAGCAGCAGCAGTATTAGCAGCTGTATATCCTGCAGTCAAATCAGTACAAATACATAGTCTGCTAGTAAATAGTGGCTGACCTTCTCGAGTGTTTCAGGAAGAAACAAAGATAAAGGTCAAGGATAAAGGGACACCATTTTGACAGATGGTGGTTCATCTGCGTTTGCATGTCTTGCAAATTCAAGAAGTGATACTTTAGGAGACCCAGGAGACTACAGGAAGCACAGCAGACGACTCTCTCACAGAGATGCTGAACCTTGCTGAAACTGACTGCAGCCCTGATTTCTGCTTGCTCAAGTAAAACCTAAAATAGGGAGCAGGACCTTCAATGCACTTCAATTAACTAATGTATACTCTGTGTACTCCAAATTAAGCAATAGTGTAAACTGTTATAAGTCTAATAACCTTTTGGGTGACATTTGTTAGTTGCTTTTTTTAAACATTATTTACTTACTGGAGTCCACATGAGACCAAGAATCTGACTGCTTTGCTAAACTACTGAAGATGAGGTAGTTGGGCTTTCGCTAGTGATTTTTGCTGCAGTGCGGTGAGCATTTCACCGACATCAGCGTTTCCAGCTCACATTCAGCGTACCTTGCAAACTCTGGCCACTCTGGAAATCCAAGGGTCGGCCTCTGGACTGTGGTCCGAGTTCTTCTCGCGGAAGAAGATGTAGATTTTCTCGTTGTCTGGGTCTTCCTTCCGCTGCACCCAAGTCGCGGAGATGAACGTGGGCTCTGTGAGAAAAGGAGATGTTTACTGAACCAACTGATAATTTATGGAACGGCCTGGCGCCTGATTCGCGGTGTGTGACGCAAAAGCCGTGCGAGCGAGAAGAAAAACAAAGAAGATAATTAATCAGTGTTGTGGGTGAAGACACAACAGGCGGGTGAAATGCAAGACGGCGGGAATCCCATTCAGCGAAGTAATTATGTGCCCCTATGCACGACACCCATTTTACTTTAATGATTTACTCACCTGAAACCCAACCTTCATACATCCAGACATTAGTTCTGCGGCCGGCTTGTCTTCTGAACTGTAACGAACTTCCATCGCTATACAGAGGTGCTGCTGCATATAGATCCCCCTCTAAAAATAGCAGAGACGTCACATGAAAAGGAGCAGAAATGTTCCATTATTTAGCATATCTGTGTGGAAATGCACCGGCTTGTCACTTGTTATGGCGAAAGATGAGTTATAAGTGTGCAACCTCATCCATGAAACAGATTTTTACGCCCTCAACAACATGGTGCATGGTTGTGCTAGAGGCTGCATTTTTCATACCTACTGTTAGCGACACGGAGTTATGCGTGTAATAAAAAGGAGAGATGCCGGTCCCCTCGTAGCTCTCTAGGATCTCACGTGATTGGTTGTTATCAGGAGAATACTGCAGACCAAACAGTAAAAACATGTTTTATTGTGAGATTAAGACTAAGACTTTCATTGTTGATGAGTTAAGCAAAGCGGAAAACGACATCAAAGCAGCACGTGTGAATTAGTGTGTCTAGACATGTTTGAGAGCATGAAAGGAAAAATGCATCAGAACCGAAAAGCCAACACTACTTAAGTCTCCTTAAAATTAAAGTTTAATCAGACCACAGTAACTTGACCAAACAAAAGCCCGCCCGCAATGAGATTCCATCCGCTCTTACCGGGAAGACGAACAATTTCACCCACAAGCCCGAGCGTATGAGTGTTTGACAGACGAGACATTAAGTGCAACATATATTCAGTGCCGTCAACTCACGAGCTTCCAACACTGCGGCCTGTGTCCATTTGTTCCGCAGACAAACAGGCTGTCCTGGAACTTCTCGATGACGGTGATCACATTTTCACAGCCGCCCTGCAACATTGTTTAGTAAATATTACATTTATGATCAGATTTTTAGGAAGAGTGATACAAATCATCTTTTTCCGGGGACTAACCTCTGAGCACTCCGGCTGCCCCGTTGTGTCCAGACGAAATTCCTGCAGGGGACAAATTTGGTAAACAAATAAGCCACAACTCTTGTGTTTTCACTCAAATCCATGTCATCTTAAAGATAGTTTTAAAAGACATCGGAAACTGAAAAAGAACAGATTAAAGGTACCTCATCGTTTGCAAAGCAGTGAGGAATTTTGCATATCAACTCAAGCCAAAAACATGGTGATTTTGGACATCACATTAAATATTTTAAATAGCGAGATAAAAATGAAAATGCTTCAGGCAACGTTATTTTTCATCACGCCCAATAATATTTTCCACTTAAATTGATTAATCTTCAATGGAAAACAAGCAGGAAATCATTAACCCATTATTCATTACTCGACAGAGCAATATAACGCCTTCTTTTGATCTATTGGATACTACACAAGTGTTGATTTCACACATCTGAGCCTATCTATCATACAATAATCTACAAAATTAATTTGTGCCCTATTCTCCTTCCAACTCAAACTTGGTGACAGTCCTGCGGTCTGTTTGTGTCTGAGCTCTACACCTGCTGTTAATCAGAACCTTCTGACTTGAATGCTATCAGCTGGCACTGAAAGGTTGCGGCTTTCAGCTGTTATTTATGTGGTGTTGCCATCTCCGCTTTCTGCTAGGCAACCCCATTGTGGCCGGCATCTGGTACAGTCCTCCCACTAATTATGAGTGCAGCTGCAATACAAACTCAACTGTCAGACTCATGGGTGTACAACAGTTTACTGAGAATAACATCAAGTTTTTGACAAAGTTCTGCAATTTGATATAATAAACAAAATATAGACTTGAATGACCCACCTCTATAATATGAAAATTGTCCACATTAAGTTTCAGCACAAAGCCAGTTCCTCCAACATACATCTCTTCAGAGTCCTCGTGATAAAAGAATGCAGTATGGTTCTGAAAGACGTCATATTCAAACCAATTACTGGTGATATCTGGAAAAGGAAGAGTCAGTCTATCAATTACAAAGCAGTAACTGGAACCGTATCGATGTATTTGTTGGACGCTCAAGGACAAACCACCTTGATACGGGAGCACCTGGTGTGGTGTTACACAAAACAAGACAAACTGTATCTCTGTAAGTAAATAGGTTCCATTTTTGAGTAACGTTATAATATCCTAAATAGAGTGAGTCAGCTGCTGTGAAGTGGATCTCAGAGGACTGAGAGGGATTTGAACAGAAGATTAACTCTGTCACAGACGTATTGCTCTTTGCTAGATTTATATATGTAGAATTTTATCACAAAATCGTTTACTTAATTCAGGTTATTTAGAAATAACAAGCCAAACTCTTACCTTTGCTCAGAAGAAGTCTAGCTATGTTTTGCATTCCCAGAGTTGGCGTCTCGCTCCATCCAAAACTAAGAATCAGCTGAAAATCCGCAGCGAGCCAGAGGTAAATAAGAACAAACTGCCTCATTTTATGTCGTTACAGATGAACACATTGTGTCATTCTCATAGATTGGTGCCGTGACGGTTGCGATGCGTTCGCAGGTCTCTCTCCGTCAGTGCTCAGACTCTCAAACTGTGACTGGGATGTGTTGTGGGTGGAGCCAAAAAGATTTGAGTCGCCGCGTAAAAATAAAAAGATTAAATAAATTAAATTAGAGTTACAATAGTTAAATTAAGCAATATATAGAAATAATTGTAAAATATATTGCTGCACACACGCTTGTTTAATTGTGTATATGCTGCCTGTAGTAGCACTTGTTAGGGAAATTCTGATTTTTTATTATATTCATACAATCATTAGTTTAATAATCATTCCTTGTCAGAGAGGAATTACAAATTATCGCCACGACACACTTCGTCTTGCCTCCTCTTTATAGAAGTACCATTCATGATGTCATTACCAACTGTGACATCATACATGGTGTCATTATGCAGGTTGCTAGGGTGGTTCCATTCATGATGTCATTAACAACTCATGATGTCATTAGCGACTGTGACATGCTAGGGTGATGCCATTCATGTCTCCCATCACTGTAATTTGGTAATGCAAATACAAAAATTAAATAAAAATGTTTAAAAAAATGAAAAGCACCATATGCAAATGCTGGACCACTGAACAATGTTTCGGGCATGTTTTGAGGCGATTTGAGGAATGGTGCTTGTTAAATTGACGTATATACATACACAAACGTGTTCTCCAATTACAGTAAGATTATTATTTTTGTATTTTATTTTACACATGTTGAAAACTCAGGGATAAATAGAGATAAAGAATAGATCAGGAATGACATGGCAAACAGTTTCTAATTCTCCTTCCTGTCCTGTTTCATACTCATTTGCTATACTTCAGTGCTCATATGAAACTTGAAATTTAACTGGACTATTTTTCATCTAATGCTTCCTTTGCAATCAATCTTAATTTTCTCATTTCCTTTCCTGACTGTCCTGATTTGCTTGTTCATTCCTGGATGTCCCATCAATATTTCTGAAAACAAAGACGACTTTCCCCTCAAGGTTCCCCCAGGAGACAATGAAGCGGTAAATTACACGGAATAAATTACAGCTGGTTTCGTCTGTCTCATCCATAGATTGGCTATTAGCTCTAATGTAAACTCTGGCAGGTAATGCCAGAGTTTACATTAGAGCTAATAGCATTACATTAATAGTTTACATTAGAGCTACTAGCGGTACACCAGGATAATCACATTATTCTTACTGTCTATTCCACTCTTCAAAATCTTTAACTTTATTAAGCTGCAGGACTAAGAGAAGCTCCGCCCCGCTTTGCTTTGTCCAATCAAATTGCAGAAACGACTTCCGCACTCTATTGTTGCGCCTCCTTGTGCTCAGCTGACACCGCCACTGACGCTACACAGCTATGGTAAAACACGATCATTTATCGTATTATGTGACGATATAATGTTTAGAATAAAGCAAACTCAGTAGACGCTTTAACCACGCAATGCGTCCGTGCATTGTTTATTGATGTACTTCAACGCGCTGTGTGTTAACCACTGATTCTAGCTAGCTCGCATGCTAATGTGGTGGTTCCCACTGATGGATGATGAATGTGTTTCATGCTGCCGCTGTGTGTGTACACTATTTAATCATAGTCTGGTATTATTTTTAGCGGTTCCGTTTTTGTGGAGATCTGGACTGCCCGGATTGGGTGCTTGCCGAAATTAGCACACTAGCCAAAATTGTGAGTAATAACAAAAACCGATGTTGGAAGAAATCCATAATGACTACATACCTTTAATCGATTTCAGTTGTCGTTTATTTACCAACATCTTTCCCTCCTGCCTCACTAATCTAACAGTCAAGTGTGAAGATGAAGCTCCTCTGTGCTCAAGTGCTGAAAGATTTGCTCGGGGAGGGCATTGATGTAAGTGCTAACCGATCTGTGAGCGAGACTTTGCATAATTAATACACATATTATAAACTAATACACACTCTGGTCTGCGCTGTCTCTTCTCTTTCAGTATGACAAAGTCGGTAAGCTCACTGCAGATGCAAAGTTTGGTAAGTAAGCGATCATACTACACAAGTCATCTAAATATCCTTTGAGGTATTCCAAACGTAATGAAAAGTAATCAAATAACCTTACTTTAATATTATGATTCTTGGATTAGGTTACTAATTAACAGGTAATTATTAATGTATTGGAATACATTGTTAAAGTAACTCCCCCAACCCTGCTACACTGTCCTTTTAACAAAGCATTTGGTTGAATATATTTGCAGAGAGTGGAGACATCAAAGCCAGTGTGGCCGTGCTGAGCTTTATTCTCTCAAGCGCAGCAAAGCACGATGTTGACAGTGAATCTCTGTCCAGCGAGCTGCAGCAGCTCGGCCTGCCAAAAGGTTGGTCCACCGATTTCCCCTTATTCGATGTTTGTATGGCGCACCGTCCCCTTTCCGCATTTAATTTTGTGTCAAAAGTGAGGTCATGCTGTTTTATCAACACAACATAAAGGTGGACAAACATCACGTGATGAGTGTATTGAAATTGCAAAACTCATAAGAGTTAATGCAGACCATCAAGGGCCTCTAAAACAACAGTTTGCAGAATTGCAGGTAAATTCAAAGTTTGAAAGGACCGTGGGTTCTGTCACCAATAGTGGCTACATTTTTAGAAACATGCATGCACTCAGCACAGACTTTAATGTCTATGTTATTATTGTCTATGATAGACTTTATATTTCTATGGTAGGGCCCTCACTTTTATTAGTAGGCATTGAAGGGGTCAGGGTAAACGTACAATGTAAAGGGTGCACACTCCAGATTGCTGCTTGTTGTTGTTGGTGGTGGCGTATTCTCTTTACTGTATATTCTCTTCTAAGATGATGTCCATTTCATTTTAACACCACAGGGTTATTAATTATACACCTGTTCTTTTAGAACACACAACCGGCCTGTGCAAATCCTATGAAGACAAACACTCTGCACTGCAAGACAAACTAAGAGAAACAAGCCTGAGATGTAAGTAGTCCTGTTAATTAATTAGACCCTTTCAAGAAGATAAAAATAGCGGTTGCTGAGTGCTGTGTTCTTCGGATCTGCTGATAGATCAATGAAGACCAT
Organism: Lamprogrammus exutus; assembly: GCA_900312555.1. Lineage (NCBI taxonomy): Eukaryota > Metazoa > Chordata > Actinopteri > Ophidiiformes > Ophidiidae > Lamprogrammus > Lamprogrammus exutus. Next base: position 11,073 of record OMOW01102780.1, on the reverse strand, counting down.
TAACTCCGTTCTATAATGAATTTCAGTGGGACGTCTGGAGGCTGTGTCATGGCGGGTAGACTACACACTGAGCTCCAGTGAGCTGAGGAAGGTGAATGAGCCCGTGGTTCAGCTGAAACTGCAGGCACAGGGAGCAGAGTCAGGCTCCACTGAGACCACTGTTGTCACTGTTTCTGCTGAGAAGTTCAAAGTTTTGCTCGCAGGTCAGTTCAGCGTCCTGGTAATCCGCAATAGATTTTTTTCAAACCAATTGCCAATTTAATGTTTTTAATAAGATTTTTTCGCATCTTTGTGTTTCTGCAGAGCTTAAACAAGCCCAGACTATGATGAATGCACTGCAATGAAGAGTGAGTGTCGACTGTCAAAGTACATTCAGATGAGGATAGATACCAACTGTGCCATACTGAACAAAGGCGGTTTTATAAAGGCATGGCCACGAGTGAAACAGACTAATATTTGTTATTTGCTACAAAGTCAATATTACCTGGTGAGCTTTTCCCAGAGGAGCTGATTTGTCACTGAAGCAAACATGTTGAATTGACCATTTTTGTAAAATACTGTATATTAGTTTATAAGAAGCGAATTATGTTGATATGCTTGGGTTTTACAGTTTACAAATCCATAAATAAAACGTAAAAGACCAAAATCCTCTCCTTTGCGCCTTCCTCAATGCCTACAAGTCCCACAATGCACCCGGGGCGCGATGTCCGCTCACGTGGTGCCGCTTTCTTCTTTCTGCAGCGAGTTTGCTGAAAAACAAACTCGTTCTATGTCGACACTGTTCAGTAACTTATAACGATACTTACCATGACGTAGTCTCGATGTCGCAGAGAGAAGTGACGTCTACGCGGTGCACAGAGAAATGTATGTTTACAAGAAGTGAGCGTGGGAAAACATTGACATAGCCTCGCGATATATCCGGAAAGATGAATGGGTTTGGCGGCAGCGTTACACAAGTTGTTTAGTAACAAGCAGGTTATGAAAGCTTGAGCCACCGCACGTTTGCCACTTTTCCAACACTGCAGAAGAACCTGGCATACGACTCTTAATTCAGCGCTAATTTCAGTTTGCGCCACATAAAATCACCGAAACCCGTCTCGGTGCCATTTCCGTGTTTGTGTGTGCGTGGGTAAGTCCCTGAGCTGATTTCCATGGCAACTCATGGAGAACATTGGATTTATGTTTTATATCCTGTGTGGACTCAACAGAGTTCAATGCGCTTATTTTCGTAATGGTTTGTGCAATGCTGAAAGAATATATTTTTGACGCACTTTGTTTATTGATTAGCCACTCATGACTTTCACGCAGGATACATGGACGCATGTTATGTTTGGGTCTGAGGCTGGATTGTGCGTGTTACGCTGTCTGTCCGAGGCTGTGCATTTGTGCTTTTAAGTTATATTTTGTGGTGTCGTGTTTGCTTTCTTCTGCACAGCTTCATCTGATAAAATGCCTGAAGGACCTGAGCTCCACTTGGCCAGTCTGTATGTGAACAGGATGTGTGCTGGAGTTGTGTTCACAGGACCAGTCAGAAAATCGGATGTTAGCAAGAGTCCAGATGTGCCCTTCACCTGTGAGTCCTACCTCATCACCGCCACCTCTAGAGGGAAGGAAGTGAAGCTCACACTGACACCCATTAAAAGTGATGAGTCAAAGCGTCGAGCAAAGGCAGGGCAATCTGACCATCCCATGGACATCGTGTTCCGCTTTGGCATGTCGGGATATTTCCGCTTCACTCCAGAGGATGAACTCCCCAAGCACGCCCATGTGCGTTTCTACTCCAAAGAGAAGCCGTGCAGAGTGCTGAGCTTTGTGGACACACGCAGGTTCGGCAGCTGGCAGCCCAGCGGGACATGGCAGCCCGACAGAGGGCCCTGCATCATGTTTGAGTACCAAAGCTTCAGGTTAGGAATGCTGTGATGCTCTGTCATTGGCTCAACCAGAAGGTTTCAGTACAGTTCATCATTGCACTGTATCCTCTTACAGGGAGAATGTGTTGTCAAATCTGTCTGACCGAGCTTTCGACAGGCCGATCTGTGAAGTTCTGCTCAATCAGAAGTACTTCAACGGCATCGGAAACTACCTGAGGGCCGAAATTCTCTTCAGGTGATGAATGCAAAATGTCAAACAAAGTATTCAGTGAAATTATGTTGGTATATTATTTACGCTTTTATACATGTAGTACACATCAACAAATATTTCAGATATGCTCATGACGCTAGTTTTAATCCGTGGAACCTGGCCATAAATCACCAGTGGCAACCACAATGTCAAGTGAGCATTAGTATAGTAGAATTACAGATTGTATGTGCATTATTTCATTATGTATGTAAACAGAATGAGCACAAACCTGGATTAGTAAGACTGAACACGAACTGTAAAACAAATCTGGAAAGAGACAAGCATGTATATGGACATCTGCATCTCTTTCTATTCCTGTGGCTGAAAAATCATTTTTCTCCAAATGGCATTTTATGACCGAAAACAAAAATGGCTTTCACAAGTTGCAGGAGCTGCTTCCTACAGATACGAAATGAATGACTTTCTTTCACTTCAGCTCGCCTGCAAACGTCCCATGGGAGGCATTATGTGATCGAGACCAAATTCGAAAACAAAAGAGCCTATTCTCAACGAAAGAATGGACCTAAAGTTATGTGTTGTTTTAGATTGAACATCCCACCCTTTGTCCCAGCCCGGGCTGTACTGGAAGGCCTTGAATCAGAAGATTTATGCGAAAATAAGAAGCCTGTAAAAGAGGAGATAACAGACACAAAGGTGAAAGAACAGACAAGGATTTATTGTCAGATCATTAGATTCTGTCTCCATTCAGTTTGCATTTTCTAACACTGATACATCTTTGTTTCGTGAAAGACCTCGCAGAGAACGAAAAAGAAAGTGGTGAAAGAGGACACAGCGGATCTGCTCAGACTGTGTCATACAGTTCCCCTGGAGGTGGTGAACCTAGGTGGGCTACTGTGCATTTGCAGTCTTGTCTTCCCACAACTTAAATAGGACAATCTTGTTTGTTTTCTCTAAGTTAAGTCTCTTATTTTATCTTCCAGGGGGAAAAGGCTATGATCCAGAGAAGGCCGACTATTCTGACTTTGAGGCATGGCTGCAGTGTTACTATGTGGATGGAATGAAATCTGTCCGAGACCACAATGGCAGAACTATGTGGTTCAAAGTGAGTGGATGTAAAAACACTTTTTTCCCCCTTTGTCTCGGGATTTTATTTAATTATATGAATCAGTATAATAACTACTGCTGTAATTGCAGGGAGATCCAGGTCCCATGGCGCCTAAAGGTATACAACTCTTTCAACAGAATAGAATATATGAGTTATATAAAGTATCGTAACTTAAGCCGAAACTTATCTGACTGAAAAGATATCTGATGTCTTCTAACACCACAGATTCAAAATCGCCCAAAGCGAAAAAGAGGACAAAGAAGGAGAATGACCATGACTACACACAAAAGAAAAAGGTACAATCTGGTTCTTTTCTTTGATCAGCAAAAAAAAAATTCCACAGTTAACACGAGTCCGGTACATTTCAGGTGGCCAGACGTCATTCTGAAACTACCATAAAGGAAAAGGTGGATCAACAGGAAACTGTGACGGGAAAGCTAAAGAAAGAAAAGGATGCCCGTTCAAAGGAAGCTGGATCCAAGAGACCAAAACCTGAAAAAGCCCAGGAAGTCAACACACCTCAGGATAAAAATAATTCTACTGCACGTAGGAGGAAGAAGAGTCATGCAGAGGCAGCAGAAGGTGAGGGTTCTCCATTTACAAATTAAATGAGTCATTACAAAACTCTGACTGGTTTCTTGACTTGGAGGCACCAATGATTTTAAGTGAGCAGATAAAATCTTAAAGATAAGTTTTAAAATCACATATGTAGTAAAGTGTGTACGTTTATAACCAGAGTTCTCCCATGTTGCAGGTTCACAGAGGCGAAGTGCAAGAGTGGCCAGACAGAACATCAACTAAACAGAAGGCCACTGCTGTTTTGGACCATTTTGTGTTTTTATACAATAAAATATTCTTAAGAAAAAAGTGCTTTGTAAATTCTGGACCCAATAGTTGGATCGTTGCAAAGCAAACCCAGTTTTGCTGGCACATCGTCACCCATTAATAGAGAGAAAAGTAGATAATAGTTCCCTCATTATTGTCAACCGAGTAGCACCAATCTATACTGCGATAGCCTTTAATTAGTTCCTAGTCTCTGGATAGATGTACCATCACACATTCTTGATGTATATTCCATTTAATTTCCTCAAGCGCTCAATGTTCCAAATGTGACAACTTTGCAAAGCGCCACATGTATTACAAAATGAGGAGGAGCGACACGATTTGAAAGGGGTTGAAGTTCAGAGTGATTCCTTCTGATGTCATTTGTGCAGGCCGAGTGAGATCTGGGTTCTCCATCAGATCACAACTAGAAGGGAGAAGAGACGGTTTCAGCTGACAATACAGCGCAACAGTTGCCAAGC
>OMOW01102776.1:0-18250 GCA_900312555.1 Lamprogrammus exutus | reverse complement strand
GAGAGAGTGCCTAACAGGTTCTCTAAGAGCCTGTGACCTGGCAAGCTCTAAGCTAGAATGTCAATTCAAAGCACTATCTATATTTTTTGACAACTGATGGGCTCCAAGGGGGGTAGGGTGGAGGCCATCCCTCTTCAGCAGGCCAGGTTTGCCCCAAAAGGAGGGCCAGTTATCTACAAAATCTAAGTTCTGCTCCTTGCAAAACCTTGCCAGCCAGCGGTTTGTAGACATCAGTCTGCTAAATCTCTCATCATTACCCTTCACAGGGAGGGGGCCAGAGACAATTACTCGATGCTGACTCATCTTTCTAGCGAGGTCACAAACCCTAGCCACATTCAATTTAGTGACCTCAGACTGCCTCATTCTAATGTCGTTCGTGCCAACGTGGATAACTATATTATCAAATATTTTTGGACTGTGAGGGCTATGTGCATGCGTATGTTTACTATGCTGTTTAGCCCTAGTGTTCGCCAGCACTCTAAGATTAGCTTCTACGTCAGGAGCGAAATTTCCCCATCGTGGGACAAATAAAGGCTTATCTTATCTTATCTTAAAAGGGAAAAAAGGATTTTTTTTAAAAAGAGGCACATCATCATACTGCATCATAGGACATCGCTGCATCTTCAGTCTCAGCATTTCACTATCTGACAAATGTTTCCAAAAGGCTTTCCACATATATTGTTTTTTTTCCTGTACAAACTCACAAGCAGAGGAAAACTGAGGAAAACACAGAGAGGAATGTAAATCCTCTGCATTTCCTGGTCACACAGCTGTGATCCCTGATTCCCCAGGAGATTTTGGGCTCCGTTCCAGAAATAAGCAGACTTGTGAATAGATCTTATCAACAGTTAGTGTTCCTAATCCATTGTCCCCTGTTTCATACGTATTCAATTGGGCAATTTAGTATTCATAACTGCTATCTTTTATCCCACGCTGACCTGCCTTTAGAGTAGCGAGTTGATTTGCCTGATTGACCACTTAAATGACCAATTAGCCAGTGTTAATTAAGACCCCACACATCAGTGTTTCACTTGATCTGACTCATTTCTTCCAATAATTACTGTCTTCAAAAGGCAGGATCACATCACAATAAGAAAAAAAACTATCATTTCATCTTAGGCCTTGTATGGACGTGCAGTTGAACTGGATCCACATTCATTTTGACCTTTATCAAGGCTTTTGTAGATACTACACCTACAAAACAGCAACAACGGCACCAAATGATAATGTTTTGTTTCTTGTTAATGGGTCATTAAGATGACACCATACACACTAAATATGATCATTTCTGCTGCTATGACCTATCCGCATCACTGGACAGATCACATAAATGTCAGATAATATGATTTTATATTATCTGCACAAAAAATTATCTCGGAGTGATTTTTACTTGCAGTCAAAATCTGATCAATGAACATATTCAGACTTTTGTTCAGATATTTTATCACCTGGAACCTGCTGTATTTAACTCCTTCACATTTCACCGAACAGGATAACAGAAAATCCAGAAATTCTAATAACAAACTCTTAAATAGTTAAATTCACATTACATCTCTGTTTGTAGACATTGTGATAGAATGAAGTCCCAGATTGCATTCGCTGCCTGATTGGAGTGTAAAATAAATCAATTGCAACATTCCCCCTATCCATTAGTGCAGCATTTAGAGTTATATCATGCTTGAGGTTGCTTTGTGAAGGGTATTAATGGCCTTGTAAAATCACATGCTGTTGAACAGAAGCATTTCTGATCCAACACAAATAATGTCTAGGAGAAAATTGTAACGTTTATCATCAATTTATCTACAGAGTTTACAGGTGAAAGCGACGGGGCAGTTATGGTTTTCCCTCTTTAATTCCTGTGCCACATATTGCTTGTACAACAACAAAATGAACCTTTATCATTCTAATCCTCAGTAATGAATTCTGAACCGTTTGAACCAATGTGGATGTGCTACAACTCCTTCTATTGAGAACCACAATAACTGCAGATAGTGATCTCAAATGCTCAGCAAACTATACATCAACAATCTGGGTGCTATTAAATCCAATGAAAAGGATGAGGTGGTGTTTATTGTTATCTGTTTTCAAAAGCCCTTATAAGAGGAGCTTAAGACAGATTGTGGAAATCCATTAATTCTCTGGAGGAAAAAAAAAGGTGTATTGCCTTGTATGAAATCACAGGATTTGTTGGGGATGAATTTAACCTGTAATGGCTTTACCTCAGCGCCGCACATTGTCAGAGAAGTCAGACTGAAAGACTGCACCACGCAGATAAGACACACTGCGCGTTATTGTGAATACAAACCACACGGATAAACTGTCTTCTCCGAATTTCCGTTGCTATTTGTTTTCCCAGCAAAGTCTAAGTATTGAGTAGTAGAGATGCGTCTATTGTCGTCACTCCACTCTTCATTTTTACAAAGTTCGACTCATATTCATTAGTCAGTTAGTCAGTATGCATTGTTGTCAGTGTGACCTCAGCTTGTGTGATCTGTTTGAGCATAATTTGCACTTGATAATTTCTGGATACAGCGAAAAAGCTAAGTGACTTCATGAAATGTATTTGAGAGCTAATCCTCAACTTCAGCATACACAAGTCTTTGGCCACACCAAAACGTTCATCTTTAAATCCATGTTTCTAATACCAAGAAATCCCCTTTTCTCTAAACCCGCAACAATAAGGATCTTAGGAGCTCTCCACTTCTCATTTATGCAGTGAAATCTGATTTCTTTTGGAGAAAGGAATGAGGCAAGATTAACTGAATCTGCCGTCCTCCCTAACCTCTTCACAAAACTGCCCAGATTAGCCAGGAATTAAGTTTCAACCGTTTTATGTGTCTGGTCCATAGGGGGGATTATAGTTTTACTATTTTTTTTTGCCTCCCAATTTCACTATAAGGGCCCGACACGCTGTTGTAGAGAGGGGAGAATGAGAGGAGAAGCTGAGGCTGAAGTGTAGGAAAGTATCCTTTGTCGTCGCTCTTCTGTGAGAATTTGTTTTTGAGATGGATGGATTGATCAGGATGGAGAGACAAAAGTTTCCATTCACAATTGAAAACATATTGAGTAAATATCCCAACAGTAACAGGGATGGTTGGTCATGTGGGACAAGTGGTGTTGGACTAAAAGAGAAGACATCGAGTCCTGCTGGAGGACAGACGGACACGGTTCATCACTCCTGCTTGTGCTGCTGCTGCTTCTCTCACTGTGGGGACGTATTCCACTCTGATTTCATTCATGAAGGTAAGACCAAACCTTTCAGTCATTTTGGTGGAGACTCATGACTGTCTGCATATGTTCTAAGTTGTTTTTGGCTTTATTAACACTCACTTCCACTGCTTGTTTTAACCTCAAATCAGATCTTCCTGCAGCCTGTCAGTACGGATGGCCCACAGCGATGCTCCCAGACTCCTGCAGGCTGGGAGATGCTCACCGAGAGGAGCAGTCGCCCTCTCAGCTGCAGAGGAGAACCAGACGACACCGCACCATTTTCACAGAGGAGCAGCTGGATGCTCTGGAGGAGCTCTTCCTGCAGAATCAGTATCCAGATGTGAACACAAGGGAAAAACTAGCACAGCGCACTCACCTCAGAGAAGAAAGAGTCGAGGTAAGACGGCTGGGCCACTCTGGGCTCAGATCAAATGATTATTGTGTTGTTGCGGTGGTATGGAGTTTGATAATGAGCTCCAATCTGCTTCAGGTGAGGGCTGTATTGTTTCAGAGATGATAAACAGTGTTGTCATGTGTCATTTGTCATGTGCTTGTTTGAATGAAATGGATGTCAAGTAATCAGTTAATGTCTTTATGTGAGCAAAGTCATTGCAGCACTGGATTTGTTATGTTTTTATTATTTTTGTATTTTAACAATAATGTTTGATTTTCCAATGCCATTAGATGGCAGGTTCAGTGTTCTTCAACCCAGACCTTATTAAAATGTATTTTCCCATCATTTATGAATGAGCACAGCACAATCGCACTTACCTTTACCTTCCCTTTACTAAAAGCAAACTTCTTACTTGTCTTAAACACAAAATGAACAACACTTTAGACCTTCAAAAACCAAATGAAATCTCCTTTTCAAAGCAAGAGTCTCACTCATCACGCCTAAAGCGGTATCACTATTGATAAAAACAGATTTGCAACCATGTTTCAATGACACAATTCCTCTTAATTACATCTGTGCTGGAAGCAGGATGTTGTGCAAATTAAAGCCAGGTTAATCTCATAGAGAGCATGTTTATGACCCTTGTTATATCTAGAAAAGGTGGACCTGCTTCTTCAAATTGAATTTATCCTGGTTTTTGAAGGCTTAAACAAATGATAGGCAACAACCTGTATACACGGTCTGTATGTAATAAAGCTGTGAATGTATCCTTCAATGAAAGCCTTATGGAAACGTCAGCGCACACTTTGTCAAACTGGTGAGTATAGTAATCCTCAATGGAGCAATAACAAAACAACTACAAAATAACTTTATCTCTTTTTTGCTGATAGGTTTGGTTTAAAAACCGAAGAGCAAAGTGGAGGCGTCAGAAAAGACTAACATTTGGACTGGGAAACATGGAAAACTGAAATTTGTATGCATGGACACAACAGTGTGTGTGTGTGTGTGTGTGTGTGTTTTGCATAAATATTAGGGATTTTACTTCTAATTGTGAAGCTGATTGGCTGAGTGTAATACGGACATTGACATTATGTTACTTCTACGCCAGCAAATTAAATTCATCTTGAATATTTAAATGGTTGTTGTAGCTTGCACAGGCTGTAAAACAAGTGACCTTGAGCAGAAATAAAATTATTTTGAAGGGGTGTGATATGTTTAAATAAAAAACAAAAAAACATGAAAAAGGGAGGATCTTTATTTTTCAAGCTGTAATTATGATTTATCATTCTGAGCCAAAAGCTGACATGTAGTGAAAACCTCAACTGAAAATTCATATATTTCACTTTATTGCCTTTCAGGCGTAAGTGGGGGAATAATACTGATATTTGCTTGATGCTCTCAGTAACTTCCATCACATAGACCTCCAGATTAATGTGCTTTAGGACAGATGTTGTCAAACTGAGGATCATGGACCCATGGGGCCAGGAAATGATTTAGTGAGGTCACTAGATGATTTATGGGTTAGCAAAATTCATAAATTAATGAGAATAACTATGGAAAAAGATAAATAGCTGCTTTGACATCCATCAATAAGAAATATGTCACACTGGAACCACGGGGTGCTTCCTTCTTATTGTTATAAAAAGAATAAATAGATAAATAGAGGTTAGTACATTTTTTATAAGATGCCAAACAAAGCCTGCACGCGGTTTATAGTTGGAGGGTGAAGTGGATAATGATGTAACTTTTGTTTCTTAAAATGAAAAACAGATCTGAGGTCTATCCAGATTTCATCAAAATCAAAATGCATTTTGGGTACTTTTATTTATGTATAACAATCTTTGCATTCAAAATAAAGAACAAAAACACAATTTCAAAGGATCTGGAAAAGTATCCCTTAAGTAACATATTATGTCAACATATCGCTGTATCGTAGCTGTCATCAGTTTGTAACAAATATTACAACAAATATTAGTTATATTCCTTTCTATAGGATCCTTTCAGAATTGCAGACTAGGCATGGAAAGTTTTTTATTAGCAATAAGCACAGCAATAATCAAGCATAAAATAATGAAAATAACATTTCAGAATAAAGTGAAATTATCGCAAAACGAAAAGATTTTTGCCCAAACATTTTACATTTTCTGCTTTAACAAACAGTATCACTATATGGCAAATAAACATACAGCATCCTGCATTTACAAACAGATGTGGTGAAGCTAGACATGAATTCAAATCTAAATAAAAAAGAATGTCTACTAAATCATACTGATAAATCTTTAAAATTAATAAACCAACACCAGTTACTGTAAGTGGCGCAATAAACTTCCGGTGACTTTACGTAACAACGTCGCTTCTGCGTAAGTACGTCACTTGTGCGATGTCATGAAGAAACTAACTCGTTTCTACTGACAGTAGCGGACCTTCACGTTATGTTTTAGTCACCATAAGAATATGCGCAGTTTTCATTTTTAAAGCGGTCCGTCGCGTACAAACGCCCGTCACCCGTTTCCCTCCAGTCGCTGTTCTTGGAATACGGACCGTACATAGCCTCGCAGGCTAAGCTAACAGGCTCAACAATGGAGGGCAGCGCCAGCGTGAGGAAGGCTCTCTCCGGCACTTTGCTCCCTTGTGCGGTCACCACCGTGGCTCTTCGACAGCAGCCCGAGGAGAATGAGAAGGGGAAGCTGAAGAGGAAGGTTCTCGATGAAGAGGAGTACGTCGAGGTAAACGATATCAAACCTCTGCGTGTGTGTGAACATAGAGGTCAGCTGAGGCAGGAGAGAATCATGTTGTGTCGGTCAACAGATTGCGGGAGCAGTGTTTGCTAATGCTAGTAAGCTAAGAGACGTTTAGTGTAACTCAATTATTATAAACAAATGGATACTGAGGTCTGTTTGTATTCATATTGTATTCAGTCTGATATCACGCCTTCGTGGCGCCCCCTGTAGGTTTAACGTAGGTAGAAGCGTCACCAGATTACAATGTAAATATGTGTTTGTACATTTCCAAAGAGCAACCACCATTCTGTTTTGGTGTATGAATTAATAACACTACGAAGCACAATTAATATTAGAGACGATGTCGATTAATTTATCAACAAATAAGTTAGTTGACAAAAAACAATATTTAATTAAACGTTGAGTAGAACCTCCAAACATCATTTTGTTTTCTGTTTGTTTTGTTTGTTTTTTGACAAAATTACTTAATGGATTAACAAAAGTGATAATAAAGGTAATCAGAAGTTGCAGTCATAATATAGCATCAATAACATGACAGATATATTAGATCTATCTTGGGATTGTTTGGGATATTGTGAGAATATCATTTGACCAGATTGTAGATGCTGCAGTGCAATGCATACATTTAAAAAGGTAATGAGATAAGGTCCTCATGGAAACATTTTTGTTATAATGATGTGTCATGTTGGGTTTGTGTACTTCTGACAGAATTTAGAGAAGATCATTCAGAGGGACTTCTTTCCAGATGTGACCAAACTGCAAGCACAGAAGGACTATCTCGATGCAGAGGAAAATGGTGACCTTGAGAGGATGAGAGAAATATCCATTCGATATGGGTCATCCTTAACTAAATCTACACCACGGTCTGCTGCGCCCTGTGAGTAAAACGAGGAGTGAAATTTAATGCTGTGTTTTCTATGCTTTCCTATATTGTTTGAAGAGGGAAAAATATCCCTCGTTGCTTTTGTTGTTTGAATATACAAACTGGTGATAATGCACCAATTAGATTACACATCGTCTTCCTAAAACCCCTCTTCTTTCTATCATCGTGTTTGTTAAGATGTAACACCTGCGAGCTTTGAGACACCTGTGGAGCGTTCAGGATCTCCCTCCTCCACTCATGACAGACACATCGGTGGAAACAAAGGTGTAGATGGAGGTAAGCAGCTCATTTGGAGACAACTTAAACGTTGATGTTGTTGGTGATTACATATCCATAACTATATTTGAAAGTTTACCTGTGATGCTCATCTAGTTTTACATCCAGCGTGATCAACCATAAAAAATGCATTAGAGAGCAAACAGTCAACAAAATAAAAGAGGAAAACGTGTCTCGTAAAAAATAGTTGAAATGAGCTGTTGACTTTGAAAAAAAAAATTATTAAAATGAAACCCCTGCATTCATCTAATCTCCAAAATACAGCAACGCCCTATTTGACTTGCCACACATGCACTACAGGCTCATGGGAAATGTAAGAATAAAATAAAATAATAATAATTAAGGGGATTATCACAAGTTACTTCTCTTTCCATAGACTGAAGTAGTGAAGATGTACTTTTTGTAATGTTTAAGCTTGACCTAAACTTTGAATTTTTGTTATTAAATGTATTTAGCAATGGCAGTATGACACGCGGCTCATTTTATTTGGACTGAAACTGTACTTACATTTTTCTCTTTTTAACATTTTTTGTTTTGCTCTTCCTTTGAAAAAACATGTTATACCGTAGTAACCTAGAGATAATAATGGAAAGAAAAGCTCAACAAGCAGTAATCTCATCCTATTATTATTGATTTTGTATTTATAGAGCCCAATGGTGATGACAAGGAAGAGAAAGAGCTGCCCTCTTTGGATCGTTTCCTGGCTAAAAATACCAGCGAGGATAATGCAGCATTTGAGCAGATAATGGATTTGGCAAAAGACAAAGAGAAGATGAGGCATTCGTGGTTATACGAGGCAGAGGCTGAATTCAAACAGGTATGTATGCACTAAATAACCCTAAAGTTCAACTTAAAATGAAAGCAGGCTTACAGTATGGGTGTGCAGATGTTGGGCTATTGTCTGAGCTTTATTAAATGTGCTCAGAGTCATTTTCACCAGATTATTTGAAAAAAAATGTTCCCAACAAAGTTATTTGTCCAAGTATCAGTCAGAGTCTTTAGATAATGAAAAAGATAGAGAGCTGTGTCTCTCAGATAACAGTTTTTGTGCTACACAGCAATACAAAAAGTCCAGAGGGGAAAAACATTGCTGTTCTCTAAGGGGAAAACCACACCTCTAGTGTATTTTATTGCGTGTATTTTATTATTATCCTCTGATGTTTTCCAGCGCCATGAGGAGAACCTTGCCTTGCCTTCAGCAGAGAAGGCAGCACTCGACTCTGTGAAAGCTGGACTGGAGACGTGGGAGTACAAAGCAAAGAATGCCTTGATGTATTATCCAGAGGGTAGGAGAATCTAAGCCAGTGTTTATTTGGCATAAGCGCTCATTAAGGGCGGATTACCAAAATGTATTGGATACGTGAATTTAATGTGGTTTTCCTCATTTTGCTCAAACAGGGGTTGAAGACGACGATTCTGTCTTTAAGAAGCCAAGGGAGGTGGTTCACAAGAACACTCGGTTTGCTGGAGACCCGTTCAGCAAAGCTCTCAACAAAAGCCAGATTCAACAGGCTGCAGCCCTCAACGCACAGGTAAATAATAAAAAAATAAGTTCTCATCTTTTCTGAACCGAGGAAAGTGCGCTAATGAAAATGTCAAAGCTGATAATTACAAAACGACGTGGCTGACGTATCATGTTTACTGTCAAGTTCAAACAGGGCAAAGTAGGCCCTGATGGGAAAGAGCTCATCCCACATGATTCCCCAAATGTGAATGGATATGGCTTTGAAAGAACACCCTCCCCAGCCCCTGGTACGTTTGCTTTCAAGCCCTGTTTAATTTACTGTAGTCACTATTCCTGCATCTTCCGACCTTGAATGGCTTCAATTCAACATGTTTACCTACTTTTGGAGTAGACTTCAGTTATCTGTGTTTTTCCCTCAGGTGTTGCTGACTCTCCTCTGATGACGTGGGGTGAGATCGAGAGCACTCCATTTCGTCTGGATGGGTCAGACTCCCCTTATATTGAGAGGAACCACGGCCCCTCGTTTAAGGTACCAACCTCTTAGTGGTAGCACTGATAGTTTGTTGGTCATTTTAATTATTTCTGAAGTTGTTTAAGTTTGAAACATGTCATATATTGTTTCCAAAAGATTCCAGAACCAGGAAGAAGAGAGAGATTGGGTTTAAAGATGGCCAACGAAGCTGCAGCTAAAAACCGTGCAAAGAAACAGGAAGCATTGAGGAAGGTTACAGAGAACCTTGCCAGGTAAACTTCTCTACATACCTGCACGCCTGTCTCTATTTTTGATTGTATCTGCGCATATAATATTCAATGTGTTTTTCCAAGGTATTTGTTATCGACCACATCGTCCTTTGTGTTGCAGTCTTACTCCTAAAGGTCTGAGTCCAGCCCTCACCCCCGCCCTGCAGAGGCTTGTAAATCGGACGTCTAGCAAATACACAGACAAAGCCCTAAGAGCAAGCTACACCCCATCACCCTCACACAGAACGCCTGGCTGTAAGACGCCCTTGGGTGACCCAGCAACGCCTTCGGGAACGCCAACGCCAACCAAAGCCAAGACACCGAGCTCTCAGGACCTTACCTCCCTCACAGACGACCTGCTGCAGCTTCCCAAGAGACGAAAAGCCTCAGACTTTTTCTAAAAACAGGAACCTGGGATTTGACATAACACATTTCTGGTAATGTGGAGAGCTTTAGTACTTTTGCAGATTTCTCAGATTGAGAACGTTTCTTGGTCTGGCTGGGTGGGGCAGCACATTCAACAAATTAATGTAATAAACTAAAGAATTTACTAGGATTTATTTGCTGCATTTTTGTGCTGATGGTTTGATTTAGGGCAAGTGGAATCCATCTTGTCCACATTGTTATTTTGTTTTTGTTTTTCTCATTTTCATATTCTTGTAAGTCCTAGATTATAGTTTTTTGTTTTTTTAAAATATATACAACAGTTCAAACTTCAACAAAGTGTTACAAGTCTACATATCTGTGCTTGCATAGTGTCGGACAAACTGGAGGTGCACAAGCTGTGTGCAGGGAGCCACCCACCAGCGTTTTAAGTTATTTTTATTTGGTTGTAAGCCAACAGTTGTTTCAGCATTTTATCCACCGTCGATGTGCTCACTCAGCATCCCACATCCCTCAGCTCTCAACATGTTGCCATGATGGTTAAATGTTTTTGTTCATCTCTGCATAATACAAAATTGCTTCGCATGTGTAGTTACCCTACCCATTTTTTATTTTATTTATTTCTGTTTTTAAAATAGTAAAACACAGGTCCATTAGTGAGACAATTCATTGATTTGTCAGCATAAATTATCCATGTTTTCCCGTTTCTTACTGTAATATATCTTCTTAATTTGGACAACATCTGAATTTGAGTACCTGAGCTGGGCTCAGCATCGCACAATTTACACATGGCCAATTGTCATAAAACTGTACAACTTTTTTTCATGTACAAATAAATTGGACACTTGAACAGAACACAGCCTGCAAAAGATTATCATACTATATATCACCAGCTGGCATCCACAACGACAGGCCTAACAGGTCTTAAATCCTGATTCAGTGTGTGAGTTCCATTCTTGCTCTCATTAGTTTTAAACAACAGCCAAAAATGCTCAGTCTGTTAGTTGAACAGGGTGCAGGGTCCTGTAAGTGAATCTCTTATCCCAAGTTAAACTGTCTGGTTGAGATGTCAGCATTTTCATATGCAGGCAAATGAGCTTAGATAAAGATCCAAGATCCAAGATACCTTGCTGCCACTAACATCTAAATTCACCTTTCATTTAGAATAATTGATTAATTTACGTGTTTACTTTTATTACTGGAAAAGAAGGTGTGTCCCACAGGACGTACAGATGAGACGTACACACTCATGTACCTCACTTTGGATAAAAGCGTCTGCCAAATGAGTAAATGTAATTTGGCTCATGTCACATAAGTTTGCTACTGAGTCTTTTGCACAGCTCAAATGAAGCGGGTCATAATGGACCCTCTTTCAAAAGATAATGTTGCATGAGATGTACAGATGCAGCGTATTTTAGTGCATTTTCCAAATCTGCTACTAAATCTAATCCTGTCTAGGCTTGTAACATTTCAGATGTCTTAATCATGCTCAGGTTGCAAGTAAGTTCAACTTCAGTGAAAAACATTTTGTGTAAAGCTTCAATGCTTAACATTGCATAAATGGTTAACAAGTTGACAATCAGATTTATCCAAGTCATGGACCACAAATTTCGAAATGCCAATAAACCATTTTTCATAACCACTAGAGAGTGCAGCCCTGACTTTTTGACATCCCACACAAATCATGTGCACTGTATTTTCCATCTCTGAAAACCTTTGTATGAGTATTTGGATATCGCATCCAGCAAAATATAAAATATGGCTTTAAAAGTGTAAGGTTCATCTGTCGTGACAGTCTGAGTCTTAGGGATGCAACTAGTGTGTTTTTAACATGTTCTAAATGCTTCAGACTAAAATGACAGACTACAGTGACAATGCATGTCTGAATGTCTGACCATCACATCATACTGTTCGAGATGCTGGAAACAGAAAATATTTGTGTTTTACTTAGTAAATGACTAAAAAGATAACAGCCTTTTATAATGAGCACACAAAGTTAAATAGTATGGACGTACATAATGTGCACATGGGATAAATTGGGCTACTTTTAACAAAAACTGAATTGTGAATTAAAATAGAATGATAATTAAATAATCATCTATATCATATCCAAAAGGAGGTAGGGAAGACAAGAAATGCTATTGGAAGAAGTTGTAAAGAAGTAATAATTACCAGACTAAGGCTGGGGCATACAGAATTAAATAATACATCAGCTATTATCAAGGAACACCCAAATGGGAAGTGAAAGAATTGAGAACTGATACTGTTGATCATGATTTGCTTTTGTGTCCACTCTACAGGGAGCAGGAAACACTGGTTTGGCATTTAAATAAAAATGGGGTTGCACTGAGCCAAAAAGATATTTTAAGTAGAGATTCAGATGCTCATTGTCTTAGATATTTGTTAGTAGAAACAGTACAGGACTGATTCCAAGAATACAATTCTATTTTTCATTCACCGGTCCAGACTCCAGTCCAGTAGGTGGTGGTAATGCACCATTAAATTGTTTTAGAAAATAAAAAATGGAATTAAGAATAGTGAAATTTTAATTAATTAATTTTCCATTATAACAGAATGTCTATAGAATTCATGGAAATATGTTTAATTTCATTCTCTGTAGGAACGTCCAGTCATCTGGCCTTCCACCAGGGGGCTCTGTATGTACCATTGATGGTACACCTATCACAGTTTGAGAACCACTGTCATAGGCCGTTTAGTTGATTATTACTGACCACTACTACTGCTGTCATTTAAAAATTATAAATATATACAGTAGAAATCCAGAGGGAAATTTAGAGTGGAACAGAACAGAAAAGCAAACATTTTAAATTCTTAAGTGTATAGCTAAGTGGAAACGTGAAGTGAGTCCGTCCCTCCGCACAGCAACAACAACAATGATTATGTTGCTATAATATAATAACGTCATGTCAGCGCCGGTAACTGCGTGTCCCGCTGGGTGTAATGAGCCTAACTCCGCCCGCCTGCTCCTCCAGCTGACGGCCTGTGTGTGTGCTGAATGTTTGGGATTGTTGTGATGGGAGGACGCAGCCATTTTGGTTGAGCGCCGCTGCAGGACGGACGACGTTATCGTTATTCAGCTAGCTATCGTTAGCCAGATTAACCATAATCTATGTCGCCGTGTTGTTTTACTATGTGTCACTTTCGTCGTTATTTATCGTTAACAGAATTTTAGAGTGCTTAAAAATGGGTCTGAATTGTTTAAGGCTGGAATAGGTCCGAAGAAGGCGACGGCGGCGCATATCCTTGGTGTATTTGTGAAAATTTCTGGATAGAGGAGTTACTATGAATGGAGGATAAATGTTGCCAAAGGCTGACAGCAGCAGTTTCGTCCTCTTCTCTCTTCTCTTCGTCCTCACGCTAACGGACCCACCACGGACAGGTGAGCACAGAAAATCGAGTTGTTTTCCCGTTCGCATGCACTCCCGTGGGCTTGGCTTGAAAGTGGGAGAAACACAGATCGGAGATGGGAGCAGAGAGCAGGCCTGCTGGATAAACCACGGCACTCCCGTGATTTACACACTGCTCCCGCCTCACTGCTGGCCCCTGTGGACGGACCAATGCGTCCGCCGGTAATGTAGCAGTAAAACAAGAGAGTGGTTTAAATAGAACCTCCATTCAGGGGGAATTAAGCTGCACCTGTTAATTTAACCACAATTAGTAGATTCACGTCGTATTCCGTTAAGTAATAATTGATTTGTTTACAGTGTAAAGACTTTTCTGTAAATTAGTTTATATCGTGGTAGAGCTTGTGTGAATTATGGCATAGGATTCGCGTCATCTTATTAAATCCTAACTATAAATAATAAAGTAGATAAATAAACAGTTGACGTGGGTTTACCCCCTAGTTACACAATGTTTGCTTCCTGTTATGCTCCGATTTAAAATGCATGTCAGTGATTAATGCACCTACAATCAAAAAGCCTGCTTTTTATTAACTCATCTTTGCTTAAACACATCAGCATGTGTGCAAAACAAACAGTAATGATTCCCCTGATAAGAACACAAAGGTGTTTTCAACCACTTTTCTGTGATATCTAGCTGAATAAATTGAGATAAAATATGTTTTCAACTCAGGGTGGATTTCATTTGTCAGAGCTGCAACACACGTGAAATATGATATACAACTTAATACTACAAAACCCCAAATGGAGGAACAAATCGTTTTTTGTTGCCCTCTGTGCACTCTTCAGGATACTTATGATACAAGAATATGATAATCCTCTTGAGTTCTTTCTTGTGTCCGTAACAAATCAGCAAATTCCTGAATCAACCAATACTGCTGTTTAATGTGTGCACATCCAAAAGTGTACACGGTGCATTGGCAAAATAACATAAAGACCGTTTCTGAAGATGCCCACAAATTGGATCAATGTATTGACCTTACATCTTCATCTGGTACTTGATGGAGATTTCATTTTTTCGTGAAGCAAACACAGAAATTAAAGGATTTGAGTCGTCCCCCTTTACCAGCTTAACCTTCCTGAATACAGCAAGAATATAAATACATCATTACCCACAGCTTTGTTCTTCGGATCATCACAATTATGCAGATGGGAGAAACTGTGACCATTTCAATTCGTTTCTGGATAAATGCATTATTGTTTGGCTTAGTATAAAACCAAAGAATCATGCATGCAGGCATAAATACTGCATGCATTGGTTTTTTGTGGAGGTCTGCTTTTAGGATAGTTATCAGCTTCACACGAGGAAGCTCTCTCTGGTTCATTTGCATCATATTATAGAGTGTAATGATGGGCAGCAGCAGTAATAATTTATCCTTTCAAAGGTGTATTCAGTACTTGCTCTAATGCTCCTGAGTGATCACAGCAACTGAGTTTATCTATGTACTTAAAAATGTTAAGGTAGTCGACCGTATGCTTTGTCTTTTTGAGTGAGTATGTGAGTAGAGCATTGGTTGGACTTGGTGGGTGGCCTGTTTATTTTGAACCTACTGCCAGTTGTTTGGGTGCTGCTGTGGCCTTCAGGAGAGGGCAGCTAAAGGGCACTTCCCTGTCTTCACACCATTTTACTCAGTTTATGTCAGTGGAGTGTGTTATTGTGGAGCTGGTGCACATTCAGGGGAGGCTTCCCAAAGCTCAGACATGTCTAGCCAAAGTATAATCCGGTTTAGTGGAACACAGCTCTCTGACAAAATGTAAACGTGCGGTTGCGTGCATGAAAACCAGTCACAGCCCAGCTCCAGTAAAGTCTGATCCAATGTGTTCATGCCACCGTTCTGTGGAAAGCTTTACACTGAGCTCTATTAGAACACTGATTGTGTATTATTACCTTGTTGATTTGGATAATGATTACTAAAGTCCTTGTCTTAATCTACACTTTTCTTAATCAACATGCATGTCTTAGTTTGTTGCTCATTCAAGCACATTATTCAAAACACTGCACAGTTTTACAAAAGTAGTATAATACAAATAGAAATGCATATAATCATATACAGATCACTGGGCACCACGCTTAGCACGTGTGGGTTTCCTCTGGGTGCTTCGGTTTCCTCCCACAGCACAAAGTCATGCCAGTCAGTTGAATTGGAGACGTGCATGGTATGAATGTGAGCGTGATCGTCTGTCCATCTGCATGAGGTCTGTGACAATTTGATGATGTCTGTTTCTCAGCCTCAAACCAAAGCATGGTAAGGAAAATCGGAATGAAAGGCTGTAGTCTGCCAGGTTGTGCTTGTATTTTGAAGTGAAATACTCGTCAATTTGGCAAGATTCATATTCAACAATAACAATCACAAAATACACTCTCAAACTGTATTTTCGACAGTGTGCGACTACTGAAACAATCTGAAAAATGACTTGTGAAGAGCAGCAAGTTTCATTGTCGCTGTCTTGATTCGTAAAGTGACCGTCATTTCAGAGAATTACGGTATTCTGGCAGATAACAGCGCCAGTAAACATGATCAAATGTGAGATGTCAAATATAAGGCAATGTTTCCCGTTCAGATAATTATATTTGTTGGCCTGCACGTGTTGGATGTGCATACTGACATGTTTGTATTTCTCAAGGCACACGGCCCATTGTTTTCTAAGTGGACACTGGACAGGAAATTAGTTTAGAGTAAGACAAAGATCAGCTGAGAGGTCTTGTTGAGAGCAGGCTCATTGACAGTATGCCTGCATTTCACGCAACATGAAGTCAGTATAAACGCAGTCCTGACTGGCTTATTGATTTTAAATCAAAGAAAACTGATCCACCAAAGTGAACGTGCACATTTTAAAAGTTTTTGATCAATAATAATTGCAAAAATAATAAAGTGCATTCTTCTTCCAGGCAAAGTAGTTATAGAGTCGTTATGAGAAGTGGTTTTATTGCCTGTATTGAACTTTTGTCAGCAATTAGTTGAAAATACAACAACATAAACAGACTAATTTCCTCTGCTAGAGCCTGCAGCAGAAACCCCCGTCCTCCCTTCTGCTCCATTTTCACAGCCGAGACGGGTGGGATAGCTTATCACGGCTGGAATCCAGCAAACAATGCTTTAACAAACAATGCTTTATCCTGATTTGGCTGGAGAACAACAATTTTTGCCCTCACAGCTGAAATGTTTTGCAGCCTCTTGCTTGTAGCTCTTTTCATGGACAGGGAGATTTTGTAAAAGCATACAGTATGTTTGGTAAGCCGCCAATCTGCCCCCCCCCCCCCCCCATCAAACCCATGCAGATGTGATGGAGTACGTATCGTCCCTTTAACACATTCATCTTTCAATGAACTCTTAGTGGGTCACAGTTGTTGCTTTTGCTTTTTGGCTCAACCATCATTTGCGCTCAGTACCTGAACTCTTGATTTAAGACTTTCACTGAAACGATTTAGCCCGATAGATTAAATGGTTCGTTCCATGAGAGCAAAATGGCCAAAATCTAGATTCTGACACTAGCCTGGTTTTTGTAGTCGTCTGTTATATCGGTATCATGTTCAGCTCGATGCACTGTATCTATTGCAGCGCGCAGAAAATTGGCCTGTAATTAGTGGTTTTGCGAGCAGCTTTCTGCCGGCACGAGAGGAAGACGAGCCTTCCCAACGCTGACTTGCATTTATGTTTCTCCACAACTATTCTCCGGGTTATCTCAGTTCACCCTCTCAGCATTGTTCCGATATCCTTTCGATGACACAAACCGTTAGAATTTATGGTAATATTTTCAACTCGCAATTTCATAAACCTAAACAGATCTGTTTACACGCACACACAGGTGGGTTTACTGGCCCCAAAATGCTTTCAGAGAGCAGTGAGAATGTGTTGATTTTGGATTTAAATGTGATGTCTTAGAAAACGTAAAAATATGTCCATATATGTCCTGCTAGCAGCGAGCTTCAGGGTGTATGCGATCCACGAGCAGACAGATTTGATTTTGTGTGTGTGTGTGTGTGCAGGAAGCTCAGTTCCCTGTGGTATTATCCCTCGTGTGTTTGGGTCATAGTCAGTATATATTGTGTTATTCTGTGGGTTATGTAAGAGATGCAAAAGCACGCATTTCCCTGAGCAGCCAGCAGTCTCTCAGTCATAGACTCAGTCACACAAAATCCATAGATTGTCCGTGAGGAATAGAATGAATGAGTTGTTGTCATTATGCGTGGCCTTCAAAAACTCAGACATTAAAGCAGATATTCCCAGACAGATGTGTGTGTATAGACGCCACTCATCGACTGTACGTTAAGATGCATGCTGCAGACGCCTGCCCTGTTTTTGTTCAGTAGCGTTGTAATGCTCATTCTGTGCGTCATATCATTGGCGGTAGTTCTCAATTTCGTGGATAAGTCGTTCCTCATCCATAGTGGCATCTGTTGTCATCACGTGGGGGCAGGAAGTGAGCATGGTTTGGCAGACCAGCGGCAGCAGTTTGGAGGCGGGTACGCACAGTTGAAAGGTCACTGAAATGGAGACGGAGCGAGCGATGTTTAGTTCCTAGAGGGATGTCGTGCTGTTAGTGAGGGACACGACACGACAGGCTCCCCACCCCCCCCGTATCACTCAGTCTTTCGCTCTGTCGCATCGCAGCGTATCAGGAGTGTGTGTAACGAGTAGAAGAGTTTTCTAAGCGCGTGAGTAACTCTGCATCGTAAGGCGCGTTTATGTCAAAGTCAGGGGTGTGTTTGTAGCTAATCTCTAAATAGAATTT
>OMOW01102774.1:0-17061 GCA_900312555.1 Lamprogrammus exutus | reverse complement strand
TCTGACTAGGCCTGTCTGACTCATGTCTATGGGTGTCTGCAGAGTGTGTTATAGCTTTGTGATCATTACTGTGTTTGATACAGAAGGAGTGAGCTATGATTATGTCCCTAATGAGTGCAAAACACAAGGGTTAATCAGACAGGGCTGATTCTGTAATTAGCATCATCAGGATCAATGGCAAGACTTCATTCCACACCGTGCTTCTGTGGCTGTTGATTGGCTCAGGGAAAGACTCTGGGGACACAAGTGTGAATGTGCACATATACAGTTCACACTTGCATGGACAAACAGTCCGTTTGTACTTTTCCCTTAGTGTTAGGAACTTGAAGAACCACCTACATACACTTTAACTTTCACTCTTTCTCATGTCTCCTAATGTGCTGTTCATTAATACTGCTACATCGGCCTTGTCTTGTAGGTTAAAATGTAATGTGTCACTCCAACTTGTGATCCACCACTACAATGGTCTCATTGTGCTGATGCTGTCCGAGGCCTGTCTAGCTGGAGACAGAGGTGGCTGGCAGACTGCCTAGCTGGGTAACAAGCTCGCTCGTGACCCCTGTGACCATGAGTGGCCAAGTTGGATCTGTATTGGTTGTGAGCCAGCCATAACCTCATCCTACCCGTGTTGTCAGTGCAAGCCACAGGGATACCATTGCCAAAAGTCCATCTACAACATATCACTGTAATGCTGTTGTCTGTCTCAGCTGATGTCTCACAGAGACATGGAGAGTAGATGCTACCAGATGTGCCCTGTCATCATGTGATGAAAATTTGAGCCATGAAGTTTAAACACATACACAAAACCAGACATTAATTCTGTATTCGACAAAAATGTTTTTAGGCTCTCTGTAAAGCAGGTTTACTCAGATATGTGTGTTAGACGTCCACTTACCAAGTTTCCCCAGCATAACAGGTGGAGGGAGGATGGATCAAGTGTTTTTAGTATTTTTAATATTTTAGTTCCAAAAACTCAAGGACTACGTAAACAAAAAGTGTTGATGCATTAATGGGAGAAGTGGCACCTTTGTTGTGTAGTAAAGTTGTGTTGTGATTTTGATTCTAAGAATATTGTTCAGTTACACACTGGGTTGCTGGGTAGCTTAGTTGCATGCACACTCACACACAACATTATATAAATTGTATATCCGTCAGTCAGCCTAGCGGCTGGTCACTCACTGTCGCCTGTTGCATAGCTATGTGCAAGGTTACATCTCAGCAGTTAACCTCAGTTCATTATCTGGACTTTGGCAGGACACATGGTGCCTCTGGACATATGCCATCAGAGGATCTCATACACTACTGTATTCAAATGTAATCATTTCAGAATATGCAGAAGTAGAGTAATAAAGTGATAAAAGCATGTGACAGTTGCTGAAAAGTTGTTGGCCAAGATTTGAAAAAGGAGTCATAGTCACAAGATGTGTGTGTTTTATGTGGAATGAGTATTCTTTGTGTCATTCACAGGAGCAGCTAGAGCTAGCAAAACTCTTATGCTTGCTTATTGCCTTGTTTTAAGTTAAAGTAATTAAAATTGAGGATAAAGTGTTAAGTACATGTTTACGACTAACAAGAAAATGACAGGAATCCAGTAGAGAAAAAAAATGAGTAAAAAAAATTCAGTTTAAAAAATGGGCCAGATAAAAATGGGCCTCAGCACTTAGTTTGAGACCTGTTCTCTCATGTAATTTGATTTTATTAGCAGTTAATGAGCAATTGTGGTCTAATGCACCTCCCTATTTTATGAAATTCACTGCACCATAAAAAAACATTTTAACTACATTTTCTATCATGTATGCAGTTTGATGTCTCATACACCATACTTTGCCCCTGTACCTCAAATATATGGCTGTATTGAAATCATGAGAATGTTTTTATTTTAATTTTATAATTTTATCACATCCTGTTGTAGATCATAAGGCTAAAGCTAGTTTGTAGGACATGTCTGTCAATGTTGCTTTCTGATAAAAACCTTGAATCTTTGTTTTCATCTGCAGGCTGTGACTCAGTGGGACTACTGCAATGACCAGCCGGCACCCTAGCCATGCAGAGAGAGCTCCCTCCACGCAACCACGGCCACCTACCATGGCCCCCAAACTCCATGTCCAGCGGTCACTGTCAAAGGAGACTACCACTATCCACTTTTCAGCTCTTGGGAAGGAGGAAGAGGAGGAGGAAGAAAGGATATACATGACAACTATCTCCCCTACCTCACCCTCTCAGGATGACTCAAATGTTGTGACAGCCATCGAGGCAAGTGAGGAGATGTTTGAAGGGGTACCAGTGGAATCTGCAGCCACTGCTGCTGTCATTTCTGAATCATCCAGACTCTCTCCAGTTCCTGAACATTCGCTCCAGAATAACAATTCTCCCACACATAGTCCGTCATTGCTTCATGCTGAGCAAAAAGGCTCAAAGTCCAAGTCCTCTCCTACTAAATCTTCCAGCTTTCCTTCCAGTGACAAACCCTTCCTCAATTTGGTGAAGTCTTTCTCCACTGACCCTGAGCCTCGTGATGGGGTCTCTGCTGCCCCCTCTTCAGTTCGGCATAGGCATCTGATGAAGACACTTGTCAAATCCCTATCATCAGATGCCTCACAGGACTCGTCCTCTTCCTCCTCACCCTACCGTCTTCCAGAATCTCGCCTTAACCTGCAACTCTTCAAGCAATTTACACAGTCTCGCATGTCCGTTGCTGCAATGTCATCAGCTGGTGACTCTAAAACTGCCCCACCCTCCCCATTAACCTCTCCAGATAGCCGCAGCTTCTTCAAGGTCTCAGAAGTCGAAGCGCGAATTGAAGACACCAAGCGGCGTCTCTCTGAGGTCATCTATGAACCATTGCAGCTGCTGAGTAAGATCATGGATGAAAAGAGTGGCAGCATTTACCGACCCAAAGCCCTCTCTGCCAGTGCCTCAGAACTATCCAGCATGTCTTCTATCGATGGGCAGCTGGAAAGCAACAACAACAGTTACTGCATCAAAGAGGAAGAGGGAGGTGACTTGGAGGCTGACAGTCCCAACAGTGAGGCCTCTGGTCTGGTTGAATCACCTGTACCCCCCTCTGACATTAAGGGCCTCAACAAATCATCTTCAGTTTCCATGTCACTAGACAAATGCTCGATGTCTGCTCTTGCAAAACAAGAGGATGAGGACTTTTGCATTCTGTACAGTGAGGACTTTGATACTTGTACTGACACAGATGGTGATGGAGGTGATAGAACCGATGACACTGGAACTGGTAGTCAAACTAAAGTTCCATTAAGTGGCAGTACTGAACCATGCAGTGAAGATGAATCAGAAAGTATTGAGTCTGCACCTAGTGTTCCACACTATACTCTCCTGATCCTAACTGCACTGGTCTATGGGTATTTTATTTTACCCTTGCCAAATTACATTGGAGGAATGTTTCTTGGGATTGCGTTGGGGTTCCTTTTAGCTATTGCCGTGGTGTGGCTGACAGGACCAAAGCCTTCTGATTTTAGACATTCCAGACACTATGGGGACCTGACTAAATTGGACATCAAGGAACCACAAATCTTTAAGGTCAGTGATTTTTTCATTTTTTTTAAATCTCATTTTGTTGATTTTAAGTCGTCCCACCAGACATTTAATGTATTGAATATTTTTATTCAGTGGTGAAAGAGAAAACATTTTGAATACCATTTCATGATACAGTTGACACATTTTGTGTCCATCGCTGTCTGTCACTACATTACATTTTCCAGACATCAATCACATACAATAAACTAAACAGACTGAAAGTTTCATGAATTAACATTAGTGTATTCCGAGTAACATACCTAAATTATGTGATTGTAAATTGATTTAATCAAGCATGTAAATGATCCGTTGTTTTATAATTGGAGCAATCATTATTCTCATTCGTGTCCTCACCTGGCTTACCCCCACTCATACACTGATAAAACAAGTCATGTATGTTTGTCAAACAAAGGAATCCTACTAATTCTATGTATGAATACTTAATCTGCTTTTGCGGTAATCACAGTACATGCAAAAACTGTGTGCATGTGAATCTACTGAGTGACTGGAGCACATCCTCAAAACAAAAAAACATTGATGTTGCCACTTGCATAAATTGCCCATGAAGAAACATTCACTGAAGAAACACATCAACACATCACATCAAATAAGGTTATATTATTTTAAAATGATTTTTGATTTAACTTTTAGCGTTTCTATGTGCAGTTCTTTTGTCATTACATTAGCTTACCAGAGGAAACCAGCTTGTGAGGTCATTTAGTTGCATTATAGCTTAAATGTGTTGCACCTCCACTGGGTTGTGTTTTAGAAGAAAAGCCTGTTAGTCTGCTTCCTAGGGATTAGTCAGTTTGGACCCTAGAGGCAACAGTAGCCTGTATTCTGATCATCCATCAGTAAGGCCACATCTCAAATGATCTCACTTTAATATCGACAGCAAAGGCGAGCTGATCTAATGGACCAGTCGAGTGTTTCACTTTTTTTTCACATGCATTAGCATGGCAGAGGTGGAGAGAGTGTGATGCTGATAGCAGAGGGAATTCCAGGAGTAAATAATAACATTGTTTGATATAGTTAGTCAATGAATTAAAATGCTCATTTAATGCCTTTCAAGGGTTTTGCCTTTGGAATTGAATATAAACTAAATGTATAAGTATAAGTAGTATTCAATTACTTGCTTTTAATTGGCTGCAGAATATGTAATAAAAAACATCTTACTGTACAAGTTTGAAGCCAACTACACAAAATGATGTGTTCACAAAGCTGATGTTAACGCACCATTCGTTGCTATTCAGTACATACACTCACTACACTGTGGTATACAATAGCATACTCACAGTTGTGTCAAACAAAATTCAGCTGGGGGGGATGGGGGTTGGGGTTAATACAACTTACTTAACTTACTTACTTAATACTATTGAGGACTTTGTTTACCCTGCAGTCACAAGATCATTTGGTGTCATGGGCTTAGTCTGCATCAGGACAGCAGTAACCACATTTCCGTTGACTTTTGTTTTGAAGTTGTGATTTGTAAAATGGGTAATAGAAACACTCAAATAAAATGTAAAAAAAAAACCTCAAATATCGCAGAAAAGTTTTTATGATTGCTTGGGGTGGTTTTTGTTGCGCATTGATAAAGATTAAATTCACAAAATTGTAGTAGAATTAGTGATTAGTGGTGATGTCTAGTATTGTATTTCTGGGTTGGGGTTGATGGATGTTTGAAGGCAACATGGCACATTTTGTGTAGACTGAAATTTAATCGGAGAAAAGAAATTACAGCTATTAATTCCCTAAGAGCAACAAGATCGCTGATTGTCCGCTCCATGTTTGCCGGGTTTGTGTTAAGCGTTTGATGAGACAGCAAGTAAGTGAAATGAGGCATGCAACTCCTCTTCTTTGTATTTAATGGCGCCACCTGCTGTATAGGAGTGTGCAGTGTGGAAACATGTCAGTTAATGGAAACATTGCTAGTTCGCATTTGACTATTGTTGACTTTTTAAACATCCTCATTTCACAAAAATGTCCCGCATATGCAAGTGTACCCTCACAAAATAACTATAAACATGATGTATCTTTCCTTTGTTAGACTAATGATATATGGGCACATGTCTTCCCTCCAGGGCTGGATGAATGAGATAGTGAATTATGACCCAGAGACATACCATGCCACACTGACAACCTCTGTCTACGTCCGGTTGGAGGGCTCCATCATTCGTCTGTCCAAACCCAACCACAACATCACCCGCCGAGCCACACACAATGAACCAAAACCTGATGTCAACTACATCAGTCAGAAGATATATGACATTACCAACAGCAAGGTACTGTATGTGATTGTATTTGCCTTTTGTCAGGTTTTTTGATTGGTCATAAAGGTCATGTAATTGTAATTTGTTCATATTTCTTTGGTTTAATATCATCTATAACTATGAGATTCTAGATGAGATCTTTTTGTTACAGTAGTGTCATGGTCATGCAATTTGGGGGAAATGTTAGAAACTGCAATTTATAAGACTTGACTGTCTTTCCAAATCCCCCAGGTTTATCTCACGCCTCAGAGCCTTGCCAGGAAGCGTGTATGGAACAAAAAATACCCCATTTGCATTGAGCTTGCCAAACAGGATGACTTTTTGTCCAAAGCCGAGGGCGACCGGTTGGAGACCAGTGACAGCTCGACCACGACCACAGTCACAAAAGACAGAGGGGAGGGGGCAGGAGGAACACAGGAGCGAGGATTCTCGTCCTCTAGTAGAGACCTGACCCTCTATCTGTTCGGGAGGACTGGACGAGAAAAGGAGGAGTGGTTTCAGAGGTTTTTACTGGCTTCCAAGCCCAATGCAGATGTGAAGAAAGCTACTGGCATTGTGACAAGTAAGAAACCATGTGTGACATTGCAAATGTTATGTCTGTGGAGTCATAATTGAGGGCTGGGTATTGAGGTAATTCAATCAAACAAAATGTTTTTATCCACAAGACCTTGGTCAGATCCACTAGAGCCTCTGCTAGTGTAGAGGACAGTGTGTCAGAGTTTTTCTTATTTTTTCATTAATGTGTTTATTTCTTTCATTTTCAAATGTTTTCTAAGGAATATATTGACATACTATAAGCCAAGTGAGATGCCACATCTTTAATCTCAAATTTTGGTAGTTTACAAATGGTAAAGACTGTGAGGCCAAGATTTCATTGCTCTGTCTTACCTGGTGTTCCCTTGGTCCACAGCCCTGAGCGGTCACAGTCGCAGCAGCAGTCGTGGCAGTCTGGATGAGGCACTGGCACCTCAGCCCAAGTCAAAGGATTCTTCAGTCTCCTCAACAACAGCAGGCAGTGTCAAAAGCAAGCCACTCTTGGACTACAGTGTCTTCATGGCC
Source organism: Lamprogrammus exutus (assembly GCA_900312555.1). NCBI lineage: Eukaryota > Metazoa > Chordata > Actinopteri > Ophidiiformes > Ophidiidae > Lamprogrammus > Lamprogrammus exutus. Next base: position 10,189 of record OMOW01102774.1, on the reverse strand, counting down.
ACTTTAGTGCCAAAAGAGGTGGTAAGCTCCACAGCTGCCAGCCCTGTTCTCCAGAGTCCACAGAGCAGCCCTGGGGCTAACAAGAAGGTAACATACACCCTTCATCCATTTACACTATTTCATCCTTAATTATTTACACTAATGCAGCTTTTAGTGTATAATTGCATGTTAAATTGGTCATATCACTTGCCGTGTAACATTAGGGGATAAGCAGCAGTGTAATTACAAACGAGGAAAACTAGCTGATACAGTCACTGAAACCCTATGATAATCAGTAGGTCAGAATAAAATTATACTGTAGAGTTCAGGTTAGATTTTTTGCTCGAAGGTTGAGAATCATGTACTCAGACATAAAATTCATACTGTATCTTCCTTGTGTTAATTTGGTCTGGGCCTCTTGTGTCCTTCAGCTGCACAGTAGCACTGTAGTGCACCCCAGGGGGGAGGAGGAGGAGGATCCTGTTGCCTGGGTAAATGCTGCTGTTGGTCGGGTCTTCTGGGACTTCCTGAGCGAGCCCTACTGGGCTGAAATGGTCTCCAAGAAAATTCAGATGAAGCTCAGCAAGATCCGGGTGAGTGGACAAAGACCCCCAAAAGCTTATTACAGTCCTGCACGATGTGCAATGTCAGCATCGACATCTCATTTTCTGAACATGCAGTTGTCACATTGCAAAGGTCCGCCATAGTCCTAAAAAAGGTCCTAATTCCTGCCGCTGGTTTCTTGCGTGCTTCTGTTACACCCATTTCACACTGGCAGCGTAAAGACGCTGTAGTGACGCTGCTGTGTAACTACTACACAACAGTTCCCTCAAACAGTATGGTGCTATGGCATTTGAAAGAAGCTGCTGATTTAGCACACACTCTACAGAACAGTGGGTCAATAACAGTTGTTAATTTCGTGATTAATAATTAAGAAATGTAAAAGACATAATAAGGCAAGCAGAAACAGACTTTCGACTACTACTTTAAGCAAGCATAGCTTACTCTGCCCAGATCTCCCTTTGTATGCCCCAGAACTAGAACTCGTGGTTTACAGACTGCTACACACACACATTTCATAACAGTACACTAACACCCACTAGTGATGAAAAGAACAACAGCACAACTACAAAGATTTCCTGAATACATCTAACAATAGAACACAACATGGCAGAATTTCTAAACTTCATGACATCAATTGCAATAATGTTATCACACAATTTTAAACTATTGCTTTGTGATTTTTTTCCAATATTCTGTAGGCCTAGCTTCTTACCTCTCACTATAAAAGTGCCGAAAGTTTGACTGCTTGATGACGTTACCTTAAAGCAGCACTGTGTAATTTTTGGAGCCGCCTAGCGTATGATATTGTTTACTGAATCCTTTCAGTCAGCGTTTCTCTTGGTTTCACGTTTGTTTTAGTCCCAAACACGTTTCTTTCACTGAGTTCCGTCCTCTTAAGACAGTCTCCACTGCTGTGAGTCCTGCTAGACAGCTTGGGTGTGTTTGTTATTCACAGGTACACACAACACTGTCAAGAGAAAGAGAAACGCGGACAATTAACAATAACACACACTAGGCGGCTCCGAAAATGACATTGTGCTGCTTAAAGAGTCATCATTAGGAAACCTGTCATTGTGCAGTGCAGTACCCTATTCAATTAGATATGCTTTCTTGCAAGTCATTTTGTGTACCCTAACTGTTTATACCTCGTACCCTACACTGTACCCCCAATTAGGTACTAGGCACTACCAAGAAAATCAATATGCTGCTTTTTTAATTTGTAATTTTCCAAATGTTCACCCAATCTGCCCTTGTACCACTGTCCATGTTGGAGAAGGAGACAGCAGGCCAGTCAGTAGGAGTCACTATAGTGCTGGGACATGATCCCTCACCACCTGTCTGCAATAGCCTCCCTACTCAATAGGACCAAATAGGACTTAGACCCTTTACGACCCTTATCTAGATATTTCTTTCTGATCTCTGTGGCTTCATCTTTTATTTTGGGCAGTGTGACTCTGTCCATGGTGTCCCATGGGGATGGGCACAGGTAATATTGTAGTCTCAGCATGATAGTGGAAAATGATTCAGCACTGTTCACAAGAGGCTGGGACTGGGGTGTGGCCGAGGTTAGAATCTGTCATGCATGTTTGTGGATGTTTCTGTATTTGTATCATTTGTTTAAAATAAACATGAGTAGTATTATTGTGTGTGTTAATATTATTTTGGGCCCGTAAAGCCCTTTGAGACATTGTATGTGATATTGGGCTATACAAATAAACTTCACTAATATATTACTATTTATTTATAATACTATTTTATATACTGATTATATATTATATATTGAGTTTCTCTTTTTTTAATTTTCAATGTTTCGTTGATTTAGTCATTTCACCAGTATGCATGTGTCTTTTTCCAGTTGCCTTACTTCATGAATGAGCTCACCCTGACAGAACTGGACATGGGCGTGGCCACTCCCAGAATCCTCGGGGCGTCAAAACCTTCCATTGACTATCAAGGCAAGAGACAAAACAAACATGCGTATTTGGCCATTTAAGGCTCAGCTGCTAAGTTTTGAGACGTTCTCAGATTTGATTGTGCAGTGCCCTTCACCTACCACTTGGCAACATCTCTACATGAGGTAACATGGAAAAATAGGTATTAATCCTAGCTATTTAGCTATCAAAATACATTTTGCTATGTTACAATAGCAAACAAGAATAGATGTAGAACACAGAACACTGTGGCTTCACGCGGCTGTATATGAAAGAGGCATAATTGAAAACAATTATTGAAGTGGATTTTGCTGTCTCAGATGTTAATTAAGTTGAAGCATAATGCCTGCACTTGACACTCTTTCACCAGTATTTTAATGTGATGAAATGGCAGAATTTAAACAAGCCATTCTGAACTGCCCCTAGCTGTGATGTCACAATTGTAATCCAGATACTGAATTAGTATGATATTCAGTATCATTGTTTTGTAATTCAGGGTCCAAATCAGACTAGATATCGCCTATGGCTGTTATCTGTTAATTGTGGAGACAAGAGTAGCATTACTGCCCCCTAACTGCCTGTGATATTCAATGTGGGTGTGCAGCACTGGAAGCCAAATTATATTTAGTGAGCATTGTTTGGTGAAAAAAGGCTAAAAAGGGACATACATACATTTTTACATGAAGTTTGGAAAATACCCTTTTACGTCAGAATGTCAGTATATTTTAGACACGTATTTGTTTGAATCGACCAAGGTTTTGGTGCATTAGACAAATCTCATAAACCTACACATGTTGAATTAGGCAAAATATTTTTCACTTTTCAGCTCCATGTGTATTATAGAATTTAACAAGTGTCTTACAAACAAGGATCTGACCACATTATTGTGCCATATTTCACAGTTAGTGTGTGTTCATGCTGAGAGGTGTGAATGAAGGTGAAAAAACATTTGAAATCACAAGAACTAGCTTGAGTTAAGGTGCAAATGGTGCAAATCATGGAATAAACATAGATGTCTCTGTGATAAATAAGCTGTGTCTTAAAAAGCTCTTCGTGGTTCCAGTATACAGTATTATACTTTGTTTGGATTTGTCCATACAGGTCCTACAGTATAGTTTCACCTACAAATTATTCTCTTTTTAAACATGTTTAAAATTCCTAACTTAAAAAATTATTGACAGAAAAAAAAAATCCAAATAATTTCATCTTCATATAACTTTGCAGTATAAGAAATGGTGTTAAATGTCAAATGGGCTGAGTATCTTTGCAAAGACCTGCATATGTTCATCTTAATGGAAGTGGCATTGTGTCTTATGACTGGCCACCACTCCCACTGACTAATAAGATCACAGTGCTGAGAATGCATCTGGCTCAATCTGACTCAGTCTCACTGACAACAAAATGAAGTGACTGGCAGGTAACTATGACATCAGTGTTAATAACCGATTAGAAAGTTGATCAGTTGAAGGAATACTGAGAATACCAGCCAATACTGCATGAACAGTGTAGGTGATGTGATTATCTTGGACTTACCCTGCACAGAAACAGGAAGTTGTGGTAAGACATTACTGTGTTTACGAACCCAATGACACACAACGTCACATCTGATTGAAAATACCAGATATGCGGAACATATTCTTTGTAAATTACACAAAATTATAGCAAGGGATTGGTTTACAGTCAGCAGAGTGAACACATTATCGCATAATACACTCATACTTCATCCAAGCCAAAATGGTGAACACATTCTGCCTGAACTATTGAACATATTGTTTGCATTTGGAAGGTATGGATGTACGTAGCTGTGTAAGTGTTGAAGGAAAATCTCCTTTACCAAAGTTGTGAAACAATTCTCATGTGAGAGCTTTGTTTATGCGAGCGTTATGGAATTAGGTGAGTTAGTGAACTCTTAGCTTAATACAATACAGTCGGGTCCTAAGCACTTTAGCAGGTCTTATGGTTATCTGTGGAGCAGACAAACTGAGGCTTAGCTATGTGAGGTCAGCTTTGTAAGGGCTCATGTTTTGAAACAAACCGCTTCGAATGTCATTTTTAAGATGACTCTTCCCATGATCATTCAGAACATTGAGGTTTCCATTCCTATGTACCTCCTTGCTGTACATTTCCTGTTTTCTCTTACATTCTGTCAGCTTTCTCACATATCTGTGCCTGCAATTTTCTGTACTCCCTTCCTAGTTTTCTGTTCCCCCTGCATTCCCTTTCATTTTATCTTCTGCTTTGTGTCATACTTCCTCACTCGCTAGTCTCCAGATCTCCTCTTCCCTTCTGTGCTGTGAGTCACTAATGCCTTCTCATTTGTATCACCACAGCACTCACATAACCCTGTAATGAGAATAGAAATTGATTGCATCTCCAACTGAGACAGCAATGGCTTTTCTTGGAACAGTTCCAGGCAAAAACACCTCCATAGCCACTCCTAACACAATCAGCTTCCATAAAGCAAGCACCATTTTGTTGGTGTTGTTGATAAGTTGTCAGCTTTAATAGCTCCCTTATTGGGGAAAGTGCTGTTGCCAAATGTTTTGATTTTTTTGCAACAGATTGCCTGTGAATTGATCTAGATTACTCACTGTCAAGCCAAACAAGCAAAGTGCCTCAGCTTCACACATATTTCTTGGAAGATGAAGTGATATTGAACTGTTTCTCAATAGTGATTCCTCTAAGCAGAAATGAGGTTCATACTTTCAAGCAAAATACCCATTATTGATTTGGGTAAAGCTAACAGAAGACATCTAACTTTACTCAGCATTTTATTCACTTACATTTTCCCCCCACTGTTTTCTTGATGTAGTCAAATAGATTTTGATGTAGTGGCTATGATCGGTCTATTTTTCCATTTGAAATTTGCATTGGCCTTTGTGTGTTGGTGTTAGATACTCTGCTGTATACTCTCGGCATCTCAAGTTCTGCCTTACCCTGCTCCTTCCTGGAACAAGCATGCTGAGTGCAACGGATCGATGAACCTCTCTAGCTGCATAACAGTGTGTGTCCACAAGCACTCGCATGCTTTCACCGTTTGTGTCCATGTGCTTGTTTGTTTTAGCCCATGCTCTGCTTCATGCTTGTTGTCACGCTCATGAGTCTCTACGAAGTCCAGACGAGTGCAAGCAGTGATCCTGCGTGTCAGGGTGCATTTCTTTGCAGTGTGTGTGACACACACTCCTCTGACTTCTCACCATGCATCTTCACCCCAATTAAGGAAACGGTGCCCTGATCCAGCTGCTTGGAAAGGGGCTCCTCTAACCTCTCTTCATACTAGAAGAAAGCTCAGTGCCCTGCATAAAACCTGACCCAGCCAGAAACAGGTTTATTATCCGCCATGCTGCCCACGGCCAGCTGGTGAAGGAAGCTCCACTGGGCTCAGGAGACCCAGCATATTCACTCTCTTTTCTGTCTGTCTTATTACCTAACAGCCCAACTTCACCTTGTGCTTTCTCAAACCTTTTCTAACTTTCTAAACTTTAATTCCAGCTTCTTTTTCTACATCATGTCATCATCATTCATCATTAATCTCTCTCTCTCTATTTCTCTCACTAGCCCTCACTCACTCTTTTTCTTCCTATTACACTAGATTTATTGCATAATCGTGTCATTTAGCTCGGCTAAAGCAGGGGTCATCCACTCTGTCAGCCACCCACCCATCCTTTGCAGTGTCTCTCTGCACTTGGTGTCCTCTTTCCCACATCGATTCTATCAACAAAATCTTTTTTAGCCGCTGTTCATTTATATCCTTGGGCCACGTAAACTGTTAGGGAACTTATTTGGGGTTCATTTAGAAGAATGTTTCTAAAATTGTTATTTAGACTTCTTTACGAACAGGTCTGTTCAGTGCCGTTGCTGTCTATGAGAATATGTACATTGAAGGGCTTTAGTGACATCATAAATACATTAATTAAGACAGTATGCATAGTAAGGTGTGTTAGTGAAGAATCTGTTAATGGCTGTTCACTTTCTTTCACTTGATTGTGCTCCTCATTCTTGCATTTTCTGTCATCCTCCATTGCCCTCTTCTGGTGTGAAGAGAAACTGCACCTACATTTATGGTTAGACTCTGAGTGTGTGATCGTTTATATGTGTATTGTAAAAAGATGGGGTGGAGGGGGGGCTGAAAAACCACTGTTTGCATACACTTACTGTCTGCATGCAAGCCAGGCTTTGGATGAAAGCTGTGGTGGAGTCCATATAATCCAGATTACAGCAGGTTTGGTAGAGAAAAATTAAGAGGAGCGAGAAGGAGGGAGAGAGCCCTGTTTATGCAGCCAGTCCCCCCCTGCTGATATCAAACGAGGGCTAGGGGGAGGATTGCACACCATCCAACTGTTTCTCCTCTGTTCATAGAGCCTTGTGATCTCCCCCTCTTTCTCTTCCCCTCCTTCACCAGGTCTTTCACTCTGTCTCACTCTCCGGAGTAGAGGGATCAAGAAAATAAAATCTGTTGGGGTCCCCATGCCTGTGATGCTTGGGGGGAATAAGAGTCTGAAAAGGAAGGGCGTCACGGAAAGGGCAAAACAGTGGGAAGAAGTTGAAAAGTGGGGAAACTAGGGAGTGGCAAAAAGACGGGGAGGTTTTACAGGCAGTGAAAAGGGCTTTGGTTTAATGTGTTTAAACCCCATAGCCATCTTCACTCAGTTCTTTACCGCTTTACGTATCAATCACTCAAAACTATAATTTTGTGATTTTTGTCACTTAGGATGTTGCTTTTTACCCCACTAGAAACATAGATTAGAGATCTTAAATTACACTACGATACAGTACAACATAAACAGTCTGTCATGTCATGTGCGGATGTGTGTGATTTAGTGATGTGACAGTTTGAATCTGTTGCATTGCGTTTCCATCGGTCATACTCCCCAGATATGTCCACTTTCAGTTGTACCTCCTCCATTCTCTCTTGAGGTGAACACTGCAGTTAACACCAGTTTTGCTCTCTTTGTATGCCCATCAGGTCTGTGGTTTGACCTGGAGATTTCTTACAGTGGCTCCTTCCTGATGACCCTGGAAACCAAAATGAACCTCATCCGCCTGGGCAAGGAGGGAGAGGGCCTTCGCTTAGGGGAACCCGGCAAAGAAGGGTAAGACCGCCAAAACTCTTATCGCACCACACATTTTTCAAAAAAAAGATCCATGGTGGCTTTTGGTTGGATTTAAAAGCCTTTCCCCTCCACTTGACACTTAAGAGTATATTCGCCTCTATCTGACAAACTTGACGTTGTTTTGTGTGGCACCTCGTTTGTCTCACTCAGTTGCCTGTATCTTTTCTTTCTTTTGAATTTTCTCCTTTCTTTGCCCTCCTATTTCCTCTTTGCCCTGGGATTCTGCCTTTATATGGATCTTAATTGGATGCCTTTCTGCCCTTGGTGAGTGCTGCTTGAGTTTCCATTTTCATCTCTGCTGTTCTACTTTTAATCTGTGTCCTTGTATGTATATATTTTTGGGGTTGTCAGTCTTCAATAACACCCAATGCTTCTATCTTGTTTACTGTTTATTTTTTTTGCATGTGTAGTGCCTCCATCAGTAAGTTTGGGTGTTCTCTCCAAATCTCTTGTCAGATGTTTATATCAGATATATACATACAGTATCGGTGCTTTTATTGAACAGAATTTAATTCAATAAATACACACATGAACACTAATACTTCTATCTCTCATATCCATTGTACTGTAAGTAATCACACAATGATGTGCAGTGTGACATCACAAAACTTTGTGCTTTTGTTTGTGTGTGTGTTCACTCACACGTTTACACATTATTATATCTGTTCATGTGTTTCCAGACACAGACCACGGTCTTACTGCTTGGCTGACAGTGATGAGGAGTCGTCCAGTGCAGGATCATCAGATGAGGAAGACTCATCAGAGCTCTCCAATGACTCCCCTGGAGCAGAGGGGTGAGAATGAGTTTTAATGTATTTACACACACACACATTTAATATTCATAGGTTTTTGCACTGTCGTTATATCAGTTTTGATTGTAATCCTGAAAAGGTCACAGGATTATGTGATATTTAAAAGCTCATGATTTACATATTTAAATCATTGTGATACAGCATATTTGTTTAATAAATGAAATCAATATTTCTCTACTATAAAGCTTGGGTGTAAAAAGTTTTAGAACCTCTCTCTTCAACTTATGGAACACAGGTTATTAATATTATTCTAGGTCTAAAAGTAAAAATCAAGTCATGACTAAAGAGATACAGGAGATGCTCTATATCACTGTCTGCCTACAAGTACACGAGCCACCAGCACAACAACATTTATCTTTTGTTGAACTAATTTCACTAACGATTTGTCATCAGATTACATTGACAGGTAGCAACAAGGCTAAATTTAGACATTAACCCTGATCCCCTTTGTATTCAACCCAGTTTGGTTGGAGGCCACAAACCCAGCAAGATAATGCGCTTTGTGGACAAGATCACAAAGTCGAAATACTTCCAGAAAGCCACAGAGACGGAGTTTATCAAAAAGAAGATGGAGGAGGTTTCAAACACGCCCCTCCTGCTCACAGTGGAGGTCCAGGAGCTCAAAGGAACTCTGGCTGTCAATATACCCCCTCCACCCACTGACAGGATATGGTATGTAAAGGGAGTTGTGTCTTTATATTGTGAAAACTGTGTAGTTCTCTAGTGCCATACAAAGACATTCTTTCACAACAACAAATTATTACATCTTCCACAAAGTTAGCACTTTTCTGCACAGGGGAAAATACAGCTGGCTCTTGCAAAAGTTCTCCAGATGACTTTTGAGTAACCCATGAGCTTCTCTCCTATCATTTTGTTATAAGACGCATACTTTCATTTTTGAACTGCTGTTGGAATGTAACAGCAAGGATGTATGCATTCAGAACAAGTGGAGTTAACTTTATGACACAATGGTAAGCTTTTATGAGGAAATTAAATCAAATGGTGGTTGAGAGAAATAGACTTGTAGTAAATTCTAAGCTGTAAATTATATTTTGTGCTATAGGAATGTGTTTTGTGTTAAGTTCCTCTCATGATCTGTTCTGTATTTGTCCAGTGCACTTCTGCCCTCTGCTGGTGGTTAATCATATTCTTTGATGCCACCATTTACGCCTTTAAATCAATCATTCGTTCGGCCTTCCTCTGTTGCAGGTATGGATTTAGGACTCCACCTCACCTGATACTGAAGGCACGGCCTAAACTGGGAGAAAGAGAAGTCACTCTAGCACATGTCACAGACTGGATCGAGAAAAAACTGGACCAGGAATTCCAGGTTTGGATAAATACTGTATAATATTTGACAGCTGCAAAACCTTCAGTTCTTAAATTACAAACCAATGATAATTGTTAAGGTCTGATCTGTAGAACCCCCTTTCAATATTCATTTGCCTCTCCAATAATAACATAAAAGACTTTCTTTTTTTTTACGTTAACAATTGCAACAACACAGCCCTTACTGGTTCTAGATCAATTTACGCCTTGTTTATGAATGTCTCATGTGTCACAGTTGTGTCAATGTTTCTAAAACCTGCCCCCCCCATTCTTTCTATTAGAAAATCCTTGTAATGCCAAACATGGACGATGTGTGGCTGACTATCATGCATTCTGCCATGGACCCACGCACAGCCGGTGGCCCCTTAGCTGGCTCTACAGCAGAACCAGACCCTTCGCAGCAGGAGAGGGGCACCACCAGCCAGTCATGAAGAATTGTTTACAGTATTTCCTCAAGCTA
>OMOW01102772.1:0-11949 GCA_900312555.1 Lamprogrammus exutus | reverse complement strand
CCTTCCAACATGTGTTGTCAAAATCGGTCTTAGAACGTTTTGAGTTATTCTGCGAACAAACAAAAACCAAACCAACCAACACCGGTGAGAACATCTATCCATTTGCCCAGTTTCCCTTTATTTTTCCTCCTTTTGCTTTACTGTATGTTTATAACCAATGTCATATAATTAAAAAATAATATATCCCTTTAAAAAGAAAGAAAGAAATTAATTGAAATTGCAAAAGTAATTGATAAGCATGTGTTTTGCCTTTGATGGTTCATGAAAAAGTGACCATGAATATAACTACAATTTGTCTGGGCAACAGTTACTGTATGTGGTTGTGCTTAGTATCATACTAGCCCAAACACAAAGCATATATGTAGATAGCCTGTGTGCAAGAGGCTTTGGAGAGCCAGCGGGAAATGTCCAAATATAAATCAAGGTCCCTGATAATGATCACTGATCACTCAGCCTGGCTTCAGCTGCAGTCACATTTCACCCCAGTGTGATTGATCTTATTACTACTTTATACCTTCAAGGTGGCTTTAACCTGCACTCCTGGCATGGAATTCTGACAACAGTAGATTATTAAAGAGCTGACCTTCACATTTCATTCGTACAGCAGAGTTCAAAATAATTACCTAAGCTGTTCCCATTTGGTCATCATGCAGGAGTTAATCAATGCCAATACTCAACACTCCATTTATGTCAGACGTTTGCTGAGGAGGACTTTACCATGGTAGTGATTATATCAAACGTGAATGCTTTGAGGTATATAGAGCTCATTTTCTCTAATGTCTACCCTGGAATGACAGGAACAAAGAAGTCATTTTGGCATAATTCTCAGCATGTGTGGGAGGGAAGATATCACCTGTAAAATATTGATGAGTTTGAAACTGCAGCAAGAAGAAAAGCGGAAAATGTGTTTTTTTTTCCACTTCAGCCCTGTGCCATTTCGCTTTCTTTTTGATAAGCACCATTTCTTGTTCTCGCTGCTTCCTGCCTGTGCCTTGTCTGCCCTTGTCCTCTCTCTCTTTCAAATCAATCCCTTCAGTGACTGATGGATATCAAAAACACAGTGATTATTATTGACCTCTTCTGGGTGAAGCCTTGTCTTGCCCAGGCCAAGAACACGCTGTACACCTACAATATGCTGAACATCTTTAGGACTTCCTTCCCTTTCAGTGATAGCTTTGCTTATCATTCAATAGGACACTGTTAGGTAGAATTGCGAGACAACCTTGAACATCGGAGTACCGATAAGCCTATTACATGGTTGGATGTATTGTAGAAAAAAGAAAAAAACTTCCTCTTACTGGTAATTGACATCGTCAGAAAAACAAAGGAACACAGGTTTTTGCATAGGATGTAGTTGAATTTAAGTTCAAATAATACACGGAGTGACTCAACAGATGTCAGACAAATCCATTCCATCTGTGTGACAGCATAACAATGCATCTCTAGAGCAAAGCAACAGTGAAAAGCAAACATACTTTGGCATTACAATTCAGCTTGTGTGATAGTGTAACGGATTTTGCTTGCACTCAGCAAAATCTCATTATGGGCCAAAAAGTTATTGCTTGCTTTGGCATTGGCCAGCAGAGACTGCATTTCCGCGAAAACACATTGCGTTTTCTTTTGAGCTTTGTCTTGTTTAATTTCGCAATAGATTATGGGCAGCAAGGTTTGGTTACCGCAGCCCATAATGGGGAAAACTGGAACCAAACACTGTGCAGAGGGTAACTATCAAGATGTCAGGCCAGATAGTTGTAGGTATTGTTGCAGATTTTTATATTTATTCTTTTATCTAAGATTAAAATACATCACAAGTTCTGTGTCATGATAAGTATGTTACTATGGCACAGGTACATAAAAAAATAGTATACAGAACTGAAATATGTGATTTGTATGGCCTGTTAGAGATAAAATTGCCTTCAGGGTAGAACTGTTTACGTCTGCATCAAGCAAACTGGATTTGATGGGTGTAGTACAGAAATGATCTGAATAGAAGTGAAGGGATTGTTCAAATACTTTCTACTTACAGATCAGTTTAGACAAGGTCCTGGAGTGATATGATTTTGGTAATGGGACCTTTTCAGTTTAGTGAATTTTAATCTGTGCATGGAAATTCATCTTTCTGATTTATAGATGTTTGATTTTAGTTTGATTTTAATGTTCATATTTGGCACACAGGTGTGTTCTCTCTCTCTCTCTTTCTCTCTCTCTCTCTCTCTCTCTCTGTCCCTCACCCCCTACAAGCTAATATATATATACAGTATAGTCACACTTGAACACACTCCTCTTTCTTGCTGTGACCCCTGCTCACTCCCGGATCAGCAGTTTTGTGTATATTTCACACCGCTCAATCTGAACTTTGTCATGACTATCTCTCTCTTTCTCTTCTCTTCTCTCTCTATCACGCACACTCACACACTTTCCTGCTTTCTTTCTCCCTCTTTCAATCTGTTGTTCTCTGGCAAGTTCCCTGCGGCGGGGTGTTAACTGAACGCAAAGGGACTATCCTCTCTCCTGGATACCCGGAGCCATATGCCAACTATCTCAACTGTGCTTGGAAAATCACTGTTCCTGAGGGTGCCGGCATCCAAGTGAGACATGGACACACCCTCACACACATAGTCATAGTGTAAAATAGTAGTTGCATACTGACTGGGTGAATTTATTAATCCAATAAACATGTCATAATTATTTTGTTCTCTGTAAATACACTCATTGCTGTATTTGTAAACTTAGTCCACTAGTCATCCTTTCTTTGTTGTCTTCTCAGTTTGTCTTAAAGTGTTTTTCCTTTCAGATTCAAGTTGTGACCTTTGCCACAGAGCACAACTGGGATTCGTTGGATTTCTTTGACGGCATTGATGGCAATGCTCCAAGGCTTGGGAGCTACTCAGGTAAAACTGACACAACTGAATTTCAGTTGGCAGCTCCCACATGAATTCGAGTCAGACATCAGCATCACAGGGCCCCAGCAACAGGCAAATGTGGTGATGGAGCTGATGACATTTGGCATGTCCTTTGAGAACGCTGTCTTAAAACCTGTTAAGCCGTTAGTCAAAGAAGGGAAATTCACCTCCTTCCTATCCAATGTTCTTCTCTCTGCAGTAGTTATGTTCATATTCTATCCCCTATTTCAGTGTGGAGTTTTATAAATGTAGTGTTGCCTTAGGGCTCACACTAATGAAATTGGAGCTCTTGCTACATGGTAATCCACTACTAACAGGCTTTCACTTCATTTTAGATTCTGCACCCTAGTTTAAGAGCCACCAGTGCAGCATAATGACTTTTGGCTCCATATCAGTTATCACATTTGTACGACGAGGTGTCACATTTCTGAGATGTAGATATTTCATTTTAGAATGGAACTCTTAACATAATGTAATAACTGCGCACTACCGCTCTGTGACTGCACAGGGCAGAACCATGCTGTGCAATGTCTGAGGGATTTTAAATAGCTAGCAATCAATTTTATACTGCAAGAACTTTTGATCATGTGTAAGCATTTCCCCAGGATACAGACCTCCATGGTGGTACACATACATACACATTTTCACAACAAATTCCCCAAAGTTAGAGTTGTAATACATAGTGAGCACTTCTGTTCGAGGGTTGGATTTTAGCTTCTGACTGATGATAAAAGAAATAAGTCATCATCTCAATGTCCCTTGCCAAAAAGTTTTGCTGTCAAGTTCATAATAACCACCTGCATATAATTGCATAGCACTGCCATGTTGATTATAGAGTAGAGATGATACCTTTTCTCATATGGGAAGACTTCCAAAGACTAATGCATGTCTTCATCACAAACAGGCTTGATTACTGTAGTGCTGTCTTTTCTGGTTTACCCAAGAAGACTCGTGGTAAATTGCAGATTATCCAAAATCAGAATGTGCAGAAAATGAGCCTGAGGGCACACAGCCTGCGTACTGTTTAAAAATCGAAGTTTAGAAAAGAATGTTTTATTTCGTTTTATTTTTCTGTCTGTAACTGATTATATTGTGTAAGCTACTTTTCATTTAAAAGTTGCCAAATGGTATTTTACAAGTTCAATTTGTAAATGTTAATATACTCAGCAAGTCTCATGAAGCAAGGTTATGGAGTTGTCTCCAGAGTGTGACTGCTGGACATGTCAAGAGAATAATGAATTAAGAAGTACACGTCACACAGCTGAGATGCAGTTTGTGTCCATTTGGAGGATTCACTGTTCTCTGTATTGCCCTCATTTGACCATATATTTTCAGGTACAACAATCCCCCAACTGCTGAACAGCACATCCAACAACCTGTACCTGACCTTCCAGTCTGACATTAGTGTCTCAGCTGCTGGCTTCCACTTGGAGTACACAGGTATGAGAAGAGATGGCCTGTCTGCCTGCTGGTCAGTTTGTCTATGGACACATTTAGGTGTCCATCTGCCCCTGGCTTCTTACCACTGCACAGTGCTCTAAGGAATTAGAGACAGCTGGGCTGTTTGGCACAGGTGGATAGAGGAAGACATAACACACTTGTCGTTTCATTTCTCTGATTTTCTCCTCTGCCATTCTAACATAATATCCTGTTGTATCTGTGATTGTTCTCTCCATGGAGCTGCTTGTTAGTGTCATCTCTTCACCACTTCAAGCTGTTTGACTTCCATCACTTTAACTCTCAGAAGGCTTTCTGCTAAGGAGAGTATTTACATTTACTGTGCAATAAAATGTAAGTCGCGTAGGAGGCCCCAACTGATCTACCAGTCAAACATTATTGTGTATTTGGAACTGATGGAGGTACAAATATACAGTAAATTCATGTAACACGTGGACTGCACACTGAACCATTGAGAAAGAGGGGAAAAAAACTAAGTAGGAAGAGGAAAATTAAATAAATAAAATTGAAATTCTCCATGATATTTTACAAGCAGTTCATCATTAGGAGGCAAAAAAAACCCTGGAAATTATTTATGGTTATTTATCTATTTATGTTGGACTGAAACCTCTGCAATGTTTCCCATTAAATAACAAATAAATGAGTAATACTGCAACTTATCATCAAACCATAACTGTGTCACAACCGTGATTTCATCAACATTTCAGTTCTTATGCTTCTCAGATGTCAAACTGTGATTGTAGCTACAGGTTTTCATTTTCATTTCCCACTCAACGCTATTTATTTAGTTTAAGGAAATAAAACCCAAGAAGAAATCTCAGTGGAATTTCTGTGGGTTTTATTGTGAAAGTTGGCTTCAAATTCAGAGACTTTGAGCATAATTGAATATGTGGATTATTTGTAAAATGATAGTTTTGTGGTCCAGATCTTTAAAGTTTGTGAAATGAATCTGGGCAACCTTGCAATGGTGTTGATCTCTCCTTTGTCTGGGAGGTTGAACTCCGGTAAGTGCAAAGACTGTGCGACTCCTCTTGTCCAGTTCTATTTTGTTATTTTATACTTTATATTTTATATAAAGTAAATGCAAAATACCATAACGTGGCAAACTTTTTCTTTTTAAATCCTATCATATGCTGGAATCAATTGAAAGATTCTCTGTTAAAAAATCACACTCACAGAATTGTAGAATAGTTTAACTTTGCACATCTCTGGGGTGCGCTGATGCTGTCCAACTTATCCAAGTTGTCAGTTTGAACAGTCATCTCTCCTACGGGCAGGATCACATTTTTTTAAACCACACGCACTCAAGTGCAAATACTTGTTTTGCGTACAGTGTTGCTCACACACTCGCTTGCTTTCAGACAATGTGGAAGATTAAATGCTGTATGCATAAGGGACATTGTGAAAACTGAAACATCATCTCTTCTTGCCAACAGAATGCCTTAAAAACTACTTCCAATTTTGCTCAATTGCGTAAACAAAGACGGTGACAATCAAGCAGAATCTCATAGAAACTATTCTGGTAGCCATAGGTAGTCAGTAGAATAATATAATAGTGTAATGTTCCATATTTTTTTGTCTCTCTATGTAGTATCTTCTGTCTTCAGAGCTTATTATCTCCCTCTCTTTCTTGACAAATGTTTTCCACTTGTTTTTCCTCCCTGCTTGTTAATAAGCTATGGAGGTGACAACTCGCCTACCAAATAAAGATGTTTTCAGGCTGAAAACCAAGGCTGAACTTAGCACAGATAGGACAGTGAAAAGGCACAAATGCAGTGAAAGTAAAAGTGGAGATGATGAGGAAAGGTCAGCCTTAATCGCTGCTCCTCTGACATTTTTTTAATGAAATCTCTTCCTTGACCAAATATCTTTTACTTTGCACAAATAACTGTGGTTGAAAACGAAACTACCCCCCCAAAAAATAGAGCATTGCTGTCATTTCCTCTCAGTTGAGCTTCACTCACTGTTGGCCGACTCCGCGTTCGTACTCGTGTCTCTCACAGTTGGCGCTTCGCTTGCGTAACACCTTCCTCTTGCTTGGCAGCGCTCCTCAACCATGTCTCTCTCAGTGGGCTGCTTCCTATTTCTGAATCGACCCCTCCCCCACTTCCAACGCTGCCGCCACATACTGCTGAACATCACTTCACTGTCATGTCTCACAGTGGTACATTTTGTCACTGCTCGTCCTGCTGTACCTTCCCCCCGTTGCTGTGTAAACCCCATCTTATACCCTCCCTGCCACTATTCATATTTGTGAGCTTGCCTTAGATATGTTTCCACTGTCTGCCTACTACTTGACATCTGTGTGATCAAGGATCCACCAAGGAACTACTCATTATCCACCTCTATATTCTATATTTGTCACCATTTTTCGATTATACATCAAGTATGCCACTTCCATTTAATCTCATGTCCTGATTTATTTTGCTAAATTACAGCAATTTCCTCTGTTCTATATCCTAGTTAGATGTATCTCGGTATCCTCCTTTTTTCCAGCGTTTGGTTAGCTTGAATTCACAAAGCCGCCCGGTTACTCTTTATGTACCGTTTTCCAGATTTCACCTACAAATGCGACGCAGTGAAAAAGCAAGAGAAATATCTCAGTGTGGTGGGAAGAAAAAGGCAAGAAGGATTAGCAGCGACCCTGCCCAACCAGCCAACCATCTGTTCTAACACTTTTCCTGTGGGTAATTGTTGCAGTCCATTGAGAACAGTCCTATATACCGCCCATCACTGCACTTTCCCAAGAGCCAAAACCCTGCTTAACCAGCTCTCCGAAAATCCAGCAAATCTAATAAATCTCTTAAATGTCCCGACTCCTCTTTACCATCAACAAAAGAGACAATAATGCTGCTATTGCAACCATATTATCCTATCCAGTTGACATTAATGTTGCTGATACTGTGACTTTATCTGTACAACACTTTGAACCTCAGATGAAGCACAGTTTTCAGCGCTGTTCAATATAACTTCATGGTGCACTGGACAAATGCATATTTGTTACTTGCTATTGTCCTCCTGCAGTTGGAATCACATTGCATGCTATACTGCTGGAGTGCACACAGCAACTGAATGCTGAATGATTCATGGAATACAGTACAGATGAGGTCCTGGGGTGTTTGCACTGTATGTGTCAGTTAGTATGTACTATAAAAGTATTTATCAGGTTGTCATGATCTGTCATTAATATAGCCGAGGTAAAATGATAATGATTGTGATGCTCTCGTGTAACGGTGTTGGGCAGCTGTTTACGCTATTTCAGTAGATTGCAAAACTGTGATCGCACTGATGAGAATGATGATGATCTGGTAATCACAATGTGATATTATAATAGCAATAATGTTAATATCAGAACATCATTGTTTAGCTGATGTTTTCAGTGTAATGCACTTTCCACGCACTGCACTCTTCCACCTTCCTACTGTTCAGCCACCCACCTGAAGTACCTCTTCCTTATGTTAAACTCTCAGTTGCCTGTGTTGTTGACAGTACTCTGCTTTGTAAACTCTAACATTCAGTTTGCTCTTGTACTTGTGTGTACTCTGTGACCGGCATGTTTTGCCTCTGTTTCTGCAAGGTAGTCTCCACTATCTACATATACCAGCTTTCCTCTAACATTTTGGAATTATAAATAGCAGTTTTATGGCCCAGATTACATTTCTGTCTTTGTGTCACACACCAGTCTCAATCTTGGTCACTTTCCACCATTCAGTGAGGAATTTGGAATCAAGTGACAATTCTGAATTATTAGTTAAAATATTTACTGGGGCTTTGGTCTCTTGTTGAGTAAAATCATCCACCTCACTAACAACCTCCAAGCCGGGTAGACAGTGCAAAGGCTTTTTATGTAACATTGTTTTCATGTTCTGAGCACATACTGTAGTATTGTGCTTCTCTCATACTTTAACCACTATTGAAAATGATGAGAATGCACTGCTCAGTGGAGCAACTTGCTTGTTTCACATAATGCTGCAGGGAGAAAGCCGCTCGTTCCCTGTGGTTAGGCCACATGATAATTTCATGAAACTGTTTATTTTATAGCTCTGTTGTGCTTTGATGTCAAACTTCCCTTCTGGCAAACGTGGCAGCAAGCGCCGCACGAATGAAACGTGTCGACCATTCTCTTCTAAATCAGTTTACGACTCATTAAATCCAACGTACTAAAACATAATGCCTATACTAAACTACTGGAAATTAAAAGAAAATTAAGTTCAATTTCCTTCAGTTACTTTATACATGTTCATACATTCAGGGCTGCAGTCCACTCCCACTCATTACCTCTGAGTTGCTGTGACTTGTCTTGCATTGCTTAAGCCTGCATACAAATTACTGTATGTATTGCAAGAATTCTCACAGTCACTTTTCAGAATTATGACACAGCCCCCCTTTCATCCGTCTTATGTTGCTTCTGCAGCAGCTTCTTTTAAGTCCGTGGGATGCATCCAAACACAACACAGGACATCAAAGCATCATAAAACGACGCAAAATTAAAGATTCTATGGCCTGCTACTTTTGCGTCATTGACCTCTGGGACCTATTAAATTCAACCTTGAATCCATTTTTTATTCACTAAACCTGAATGGGCTGAAAACCCAAAGAACCTGTATGAATACAGCCCAAAGCTGGGATGATTATTGGTTTTAACCCATTAAAACACAATCTCAGGACTTTGAGTACCTGGCGAGTTGTGCTGTAATCACTTAGTTTCAATGGAGCTCAATGCTTCTCTCAAGTAATACTTCAGGGATTGCTTTGCAATTTCACAGTGATTGCTTCAGATCAGAGTCAGACGGATTCTGCATTTACCATTATCAGTAGCCTTGTGAGTTGTCCCAGTTTCTGAATGTTATGATGAGAGGGGAAAAAAAACTCCAAATTCAATTATTATGCAATTACACACAGATTAAAAAGTGGCACTGTGCAATTACATGTTAAAACCTTCTGTTATAATTTGATTAATACATTTCTGCGTAGGTATTAGGTAATTAAATGTAAATGTCACTGCTGAATATAATACACGTTCATGGAAAACATCATATTTAATATATCACATGGTTTGAACGGCTAAAGGTTTGGTTGGTTCCATTTTGTGCAGAAGAATGATCGCTGTCTACACTTGTGTGTTGTGACTCTTTCCTAAGCAATAGGTTTGGATTCGTGCCCGGAGCCGCTGCCCCCCAGTAATGGCCAAAAAGTGGGTGACCGCTACACTGTGGGTGACATGGTGTCCTTCCAGTGCGATCAAGGATTCACGTTACAGGTGGGGCAAATGATACAGAAGCTGGGAGAGCAGAAATTCAGCCCTCTTACACTTATAAGTGAATCATATCTACCTGCCCGGAGTGACAATTTCAAGGGAATATCCCAAAGGATGAGTCTGTCAAGGCAGCGTTACTAAGTACTTTTTCTGGGACTTTTGTGTGTGCGAGAGATGGAGAGAGAGACAGAGATAGAGCGTAAGCACGGGAAAGTGCGTGCTGGGGATCGGGGGATTGGCCGTGTCTGCATTTATGCTTGTATCTTGATTTGTAGGTGTGTGTGCACTAATGTTGTTTGCTGGGGAGGTTGCCTGCCTGTGTGTGTGTGTGTGTGTGTGTGTGTGTTTGTGCATGTATTTTACAAAGCAGCTGTAATTTCTTCCAATCCTACCACTGCAGATAACTGTGATTCTACGAGCTGTAGACCCTTTCAAGGCCATGGGCGATGGATTGTGTTAACAATCGCCTTGCTAATCCCGCTCTGACTCTCCTGCAGGATCAGGCATTCGCTTCTCTCTACATTCTCTCTACACCGACCAACAACCTTTTTATTCACATCAAGCTTAACATATGAACAGAACAAACAGACCAAAGGCCAATTTAAAATAAAGGCCCTATAGGTGCATGGGTGAGATAGAGAATGAAAGGATGTTCGCATTTTACAAACCACAGGAAAATGCTAAATTGTGCAAAAATGATAGATTACCGTGCTATGGATATTTTACTGATTTCAATCATTTTTGTGCAACCCTTGAAATCTGGGTGTTAGTCTTTTCTTGTTCTTGCTCATCTCTCTGTAGTCACACCCCAGGTGCTGCTGTAGCTGCCCGACTAGCAGCAAGAGGTCCCCGTCTTACTCTTCATGCCATCAAATATTTATTTACAAGACCTTGACAAGAGGATCTGAAAAATTCTAAAAATATAATGTTAACCATCTCCAGAAATCCACAAGACAGGGCTAAACCCTGCTGCAAGCACCTGTTGCTCTGTTTGATGTCTCTGTGTTGGTACTTTTACTCTGTTAGAATATTTGGTTGGTGGTGAATATATTGTTGTTGTTGTGTTTTTTTCTCCCTTTTCCTGCACAGGGTAATGCATATATTACCTGCATGCCCGGTCCTGTCAGAAGGTGGAATTACCCAGTGCCTCTCTGTTTAGGTAATGTATTATTTTATACAGTCTGACATTTCCTGTGTACAGGGTTTCAGTGAGGTCATATTGTAGACAACAGAACCAAATTTGTAGCATCACAAACAGACTCCCCTTCTGTCTCTCTCTCTGAGTTTGTATCTTTCGTTTCACCTTTTCTCTTCAGATTTATCCATCTTTATCTCTGTCTTCTTCCACTCATTTTACCACCCTCCCATTCCATTCATTTACTCATACACAGCACTGCACATAGATCAATGCTCTCACAGCGGATTTGTTATTCAATTTGAGAAAGAAACTGTTTCATTGCAACATTGAGAGAGGGGGTGGTAGGTGGGGATGGAGGGCTTAGGAGGGGGTGAGGATTATGAATTTTCTGCTTTCCCCTTCAGTTGGAAATCAATAAGGCTTTGCACCATCACAGTGTGCTGTTTGATTTCTGATCCCGCTGATGGACTCTCTGGTCTCCTGTGATGTTGATTGCCACAGTGATAGATTCCAGAGATTACTCTAAAGAAGCACTCTACATCCTCCTTTGACACCGCACTCTTCTGTTCCCCCCAATTACACACGAATACACACACATCGGTATGCATATATACTCGCGGCACACATGAACACACACGCACGTGCTCAGACAAACATCTGCATTTGCACGTGCAGAACACACCGCAACTGTTTTGTCCCTGTGGTCTTCACACTTCACTGCAGACACAAATCACAGCTTTACTGTTGACAAGCCCGTTCTCGGATATGTGCGTTCTTTATTTTTGCTTGTTAGCAAAGCTCATTCCTCATTTCCATACATTTACCCCGGGTTATGTATTGACTCTCTCTTTTGATAAAGTCACCATAAACTGGACATGTGCTCAACAGTGCTGGGACACGTGACTAAATTAGGAACTACTTCCAAAACTATCCAGACCAGGAACTACATGGTTCTTCAGCACGTTCCTGCTCACATCCCCACTGTGAATTAAGTATCATGGAAATTGGAATAAATGACGTCAATAGTGTAAAGTAGTATGCTTTATCTGACATGCCTGTCAGAGAGATGAATGGCAGTGGAAACCCCCTTTCCACCGGTCAATTCAGGGGGGGGGGGGGGGGGGGGCGCCCCGCCCTCATGTTTTACTTTTCCCTATTTCCCTTTCTCCTAGCACCCCGCCCACGTACCGAGT
>OMOW01102769.1:0-14273 GCA_900312555.1 Lamprogrammus exutus | reverse complement strand
TTGCTGCGTGTAAGCCGTCTCCTCTCATTGTCTGGTGATCTTGTGGCAGGGTAGGAGGCTTAGAAAACTTCTGTTTACTAGCCCATCCCCAGCGCCCCACCACAGTTACAGCTGACAACAGCTCCAGCCGAGGGGCTGCCGCCACCTTCATTTACAGTGCATTCGCGCATGTGAATGTTGCATAGTTAACAGCCCTCTATTGTTGTTCTGTTCAGCACAGATCAGCAGGGGTCAATTAATGAGCGGCCCCTGACCATCAGATCCCAATTATGGCTTTCAGAGGACTCCAACATGTGCCCCTCAAATACCCAGCTCCATTT
This sequence comes from Lamprogrammus exutus, assembly GCA_900312555.1. NCBI lineage: Eukaryota > Metazoa > Chordata > Actinopteri > Ophidiiformes > Ophidiidae > Lamprogrammus > Lamprogrammus exutus. The sequence goes on along the minus strand of OMOW01102769.1, from coordinate 13,953 downwards.
GCCTGATAATTGTGTAATTAGAGCTTGTATCAATAATTGAGGCGCCAACATGGACATGTATTATTCTGCTGTTTGCCTCATTTGCTAAATTGCAGCAACATTTTTATTAATGATGGGTGAGGGCGTGCACCTACTATATCTGCATTATTTATTAGAATTACAAAAAGGCTCTTATATCATGAACTGTTACTACTTCAATAATGGCTGCCCCCTTTTGTATCTGTAGATAGTGTAGAGCTTCATTAACATTGCTATGATTCTTTACAATAATATGGCTCTTTGTTAGAAGCAAGCATATTCAAAAACATATAATATCGAAATTATAGATAACTTGGCTTCTTAATTTTGTCATAATACCAATAATACTCTATGCCATTTCCCAGCAGTCATTTCGTATGACAAAGTGTCAATTGTTTTCCTTTCATAAAGTGGATATGTGTTATTGCAGTGCAGTGAAACTCTAGCACCACGGCTTCTTGGTAATAGATATGGGATCAGAGTTTTCACCCACACACACCCAAAAACACCATGAAGCAGAGCCTGTTGCTCATATGAAAAAAAAAAACCTTGGGGCGATTCAGTTATAAGCACTTCCTCCAAACACAATGCTTGAGTTTCTTTGGTTCTCTGCATAACCTGTATCCTATGACAGCTTCTCCCAATCATGATGTCAATAAACGTATGCCTCTGCCCTTGTTTTCTTTCTGTCCCATAAATGTTTGACAAGACGGCCTTGTTAAGGGAGAGGAATGTTATTTTTTACTTCTCAGACTTCCTCAGGTACATTGTCTGTCACCATCCCTTCAATAAATAATGGGTTGTACCACCATTTCCCATACAGTGAAGCCTTGTGACATAAATATGAATAAACCTTTGACTTGACATCAGGTAATGAGACATTTGACAGTTATGACAGTCATATAGCTGATGGTGTGCCTATAGTTTGGTACAGTATGCTATGTTATCAAAATTTTGAATGGACATGCCTGGACACTGATTTCCTCAAATTTCACCACGACTGTCCATGGCAAATTGCATATGGTGTGCTAAGCTCAACATGGGCATACATGGAAATCAAACCACAGCCTGGAAAGAGAGGGTAATTAATTCTAATTGGGATAGTTCTGCAGGACTGACTAAATACTCCTCGGGAGCAATGTTTTGAAGGAGCCAGAGCCCCATATGCTGCACTCAGGAGCACATCTGTGCCCAGAGCCCACAGAGAAATCCCCTGGCAGAAAAGACTTCAACATTGGAACGAGGGAGGGAGAGAAAAGTAAGACACCACAAGCATTATTATACCAACCAGCAACAAATATCCATCCTAATTGCCGCACAATTGTATTAAACCAGCTATTATGTAGCAATTAAATTTGTTTAAGCCTCAGCTCCAGTTACAGGTTTCAGTGTGACTAATTAAAAACAAGGGAGCAGGAAAACCCCCGGCAAGAGCTTTCCCTAAGCCGACGCTCCAGCTCCCCGTCATGACTGTTTTTAGACTGTCAATCAAGGCAGAGCGTGGCTCATTCAAGTGATTCAACCTATTCACTCCTATAAGCCATTTATCCAGACTGTCTCTGTACAGTTCAATTATCCTAAAGTGCCATGCAATTGCATTTAATCACTAACAGAAAGAGAAGAGGCCAATCTGCAGAATATATTCTGTCTCCCCTCCACTGTACATTTTCCAAGTAACAGACTGTAAGGATTTGTTTACGACATATTAATGCATATGTTCAGTGGCTTTAAATAATTGTATGTGTTCAAAACCTGCCAACCACTAAAAAAGAAATCTAACTATCTATGGTATGTTTCCCATTTCCATAAAGACAATTCCACCATCTGTAGTAGTGTGTAGTCTGTCTCTTTGCGAAGGTCCATTTAAGGTAGTTTGGCCAATGTCCAGAAATACTGAGGCTGTTTTTCCCCTTTTGCTCAGGTCACTGGAGGTGAGATGCAAACTCATAGAATAGGACAATGAGCTATGGAATGAAAGGGAAATCAGACCCCAATGAAGTAAACATGAACTGAAATGGATAATCAAGCCGCTTTATTGCAAAGAAATTAACATGAGTCATTGCAACAGATGGTATGGTTGAAACCATGCCAAACTACACCTCCACCCAGTACTACTTTGTTTAAATAATACTGCTGAGTCATGTTGCTTTAATTCAGCGTTACGTTTGCCCTGATTTGTATTGTTTATGGGAATACTGGTTTCACTGGTGCTTGCATATGCATGTAACAACTGGAAGGGCGCTCAATGGAACTTATACATCCGCGAATGCCGAACAAGCCGAAATTTGCGAAATTCTTCCTCTTCATTCAATCCATTGTAACTACTTAGGTTAACGTAAACTGGAAAACACACAGAGACATTTGGGGCCAGCTCAGGGCTTGAAACTGGAACGTTCTGGCTGTGAGCCAATGATGCTAGAACGACTCGGCTCACTGGACAATGTTGACTCTAGAAACCAGTAGAACCAGTGGCTTTAAGTCTACATTACATTTCACACAAAGCCCTCGTGTTTGCAAACTGAGTCAGGCTGTGATCACGAATAGCAATCACTGACCCGACTCTATTTGTGAAACACTTGGCAATTTGGTTTTAAATTTCAATGAATCTCCTTGTGTTGATAGATAACAGTTCCCGTCAGCCTAAATATTTAACCCCAAAGTTAATTTGGGCAAAGTCTGTGACACCTCACTAAGGAATGATATGATGACATTGTCAATTATCTGATTTGGGTTGGTAGTACGTTTGCATTTCCACACAGCTCAGATTCAGTATCCTCAAACATCCAAGAGTTGAATAAGAGTTGAATCACAATATTATAATGAAGGGCTTAAATGAACGTGTATGGACATAAGACATATAATTTCATGTAATTAAAGAGTACAATGACCTGTCATTATCATATTAAAAAGATCATATCCGCCTAAGACAGCAGTTCCTGTTATCACGATATCAGCACAGTTAGCGTTTTACACAAGAGGAATAATGAGTTCAAATCACACTCATAAAACCTTCATTCTCTCAAGACATTTGGGTGGCTCCGTGTGGGGTTAAGGAGTACATGCAGTGTGTTTCACACTCTGTATGGACTGCAGCCTGTCTGCTAGGAGTAATAAGGCGAGATTATATCTCATTACACTAACCATAGACGCTTGTGTCATTTCCTCACGTCGTCCTTGAGTGGTTTGGCTCCCGATGGCTGCGTTTGTTTTTGGGCAATATGGGAGGAATGTCCCTTAATCTTTAGAAAACCACATTTCACATTTTCTCTGCGCCCGCAAGTAAGAGTGACAGCGAGGAAGTGTGAGAACGGAAAGGAATTTGTCAGGAAGAAGGAGACGTCAATCACAGATGCCAAGTTGAACGCGCTGCACGAAAGATGTGTTTCAAATGGATTTACTTTAATTCAATGCGGTAAGAAAGGACAACTCAGGTTGCTGGCACGATACGTTTGGTAAGGTGTTGAGCTTGACACAATTTATTCACAGTCAGTTAATTATCTACACTGATTCCAAAAGGGGTCAGTGCCAGGAACATTCACCCGTCTGCTGTGCGGATGCTGTGATTAACATGAAACCATGAGAAGACTCCTTTCTGCATTAATGCCTAGGAATCAGATGTCAAACATAGCGGTAGGATGGGAAAATATCATATTAACCCCAAAAGATCGATGTTGTTCTGCATGGACTTAACTCTTGAAGGGGATTATTGTGCTTTGCAGAAGTTTCCTGTCAAGTAGGGAAATTCACACCCGGATTAGAAGTTAATACTTATGACTGGCGCTGATGGACATAGCTGGGATGTTTAGATGGCTTCTCCTACCCTCCTTCCCTCTCGCTCTCTCTCGCTCTCTCTCCCCCTCGCTGCCATGTCATTACTGTTTTTTGGTATCGATTGTCTGCTGCCTCTTAAATTATGCATTCTGCAGCTCGGTTCGAAAGGGTTCCCAGGTGGGTTTGTCAAAGGGAGGAGACACATGTAGTCGGGCAGTGTGGCTGGGAGCGTCAGAAATCCATACAGGTCAAATTCATGTCACCCCATCAGTTTTAATCAGCTGAGGCTGAATACAAGCTGGTGACAGGGCTTAGAGGCAGGGGATGTGCCTCTGCCTCAGCTGCTCCCTCGACACACAGGATCTGGTTCAATACCGCTGGATGCCACTGACAGAGACTCATTATCATCAGTGCTGAGCTTGTGGTTGGGCTGGATGATGACATGTACGCTGGTCTGGGCCTGCTCAACAGCGTGTTCCCATACCACAGTGCAATTGGAGATTGATCGGTTTATCATAGTCCTCATCATCTCACTCCCTGCAGGTTTTACACTGAAAAGGGAGGAGTGGTGCTACAGCGCTGTGGCTTGCACACCAGGAGCAACATTGTGTAAAAAAACCCTGCATGCATGAGCAACGCTGTGTAGTACATGACATCACTTTCTCAAACTGGGTCTCACATCTTCGCAAATTTTAACATCCAACTCAAGTCAGAAGTGCCTCCTGTAAGGTGTGCAGCAATATCTTAAAGCGGATAAGTTTAATTTGTTTAGTTGTTTTAGGCAAAAAATAAACAATACCTTGAAAGACTGCTAATACGAGATGTTACGCCTCCTTATTTTAAGATTTCCAAGCTTCATTTTGGACAATTTGCAAAGATTAACATTTATAAATACTAAATACCTCACAATACATACATTATAGTTAAATATAGTAAGGAATATATTGGATGTTGTCAAAGTTGCAAAATGTCACGTTCCACCTGTAGAAATGCATCAAGTAAGTCAAACACACAGGTCCTGAACTGCCTTGAAAGCTTGTGTTTGATTAGTCCTTCACATCAGTAATATGGACACATCAAAATATGTGAGTCTATCATTGTTTTTGCCTAACGGCGTAAAAAGAATTCCTGAAAAGAACCAGATTTCCATCTCTACTCGTGAGCAAGTGTTTGGCCAATCAGAGGAGATTTGACTTTTTGGGAGGGAACTTAAAGAGAATAATGTGTATGCAAATGCAGTGAGCGTGCCTGAAACTGTATCCGCTCAGTGTGCACAATGGCGCTGCAGCAAGCGAAAGCAGGAGATGTTGCTGTTTTGCACATGGACATCTGTAGCCTTTAAATGTTCAATTTTTTCAGTTATTTTTTCCCAGGCTCACTGCACCACCAACAACAACACCATCACAAACAAATTCCACGATCCTTGTGTACAAATGGTGGGTCATGACACTATAATCAATGGATGCGGAGAGGATCGAGTTGCGGCCGCGTCTGGCTGTAAATCTTCCCACGGAAGGGCGAGTCTCCAAAGGAGGCCAGTGCTCTATTGATGAAAACAGCCATGGAGCTCAGAGTGTTGCAAACTTAAAGGAGTGAAAACACCACAGGGTCAAAGGAGCAAATCCGGCTTTCTATTCTTGCCTGCCTTTATTGTGAAGTTTGCGCAAGGCACGGTGTGATTTTCTTAACACAGCCAATGAAAAGAGGCTTGATTTTCACAGGCCAGCTGACCTGCTAAGAGCAGGTGTGTCTCAGATACAGTTTCACACTTTTTCTTTTTTTTCCTCTCCAGTCCACTTCACAGCTGACGATACTGCTGCCGGGTCCAGCTCCTTATCAAGATTTAAATAAAAGCAAAACAACACATGCTTTCCTTTCTATTTTTCCTTCCTTCTGTCTTTCTGTCTTTAAAAGCAAACATGACTGAGACAGCTACAGGAACACAACACATCAGTTCCTCCGGCAGGTGAGCTTTGCCATGTTTTTCTCTTTCTCTTTTTTTTTTACTCTCACTTAACTTAAACTGTTTCTGTTGAGAATGCAACAATATGTGAACACGACAATCAGCAAAAAGAGCATTCTCACATTTCCACCTTGGGCTTTGGAGGAAGAGAAATACCTGATCTCTTCCTGTAAACGGATACCAGGTGAGGAAACAATCGTTTGAGCCCTTTGTAAAAGTAAAATCCGAGGCCGCAAGTCTTTTTACAGGCCCAGGGTAGTTTTGCATGGATGGAAAAGGAACCTCAAAACACTGGAACAAAAGGTAACTTATCATGCCTTTATTTACATGTCTATATGTGCATACAAAGTTATTTTTGTGGTAATGCCCTTACATAAACTGTTTGAAATAAACACACCCACCTTAATGTCTCAGAGCATTTTTTTGTTACCTCTCTTTTGTGTTTATGTAATGTGTGCTGGATGTTTATCGTGTGTGCTTATGTGGCTGTTGGATGCATTATGAACCCTTCAGGAAGAAGAGCTTTGTTCACTTCCCTCTGCGGATTCCCACGACGAGTCTACCAGTTCCTATGCAAATTAATCTAACGTTCCTAACCTTTACAGGAATTCAGGGAGTTTTTCATTTCACAACATGGAAACAGGACCTAATTTGGTACTAGAACTATACTTCTCCAGGGTAGTTTCTCTCTAATAGTTCAGGAACACTACTCATTGGTAAGTCAAAAGAGTCCTGTTGCCCAAACAGGTGGACAACCATCATTTTGAAATACTTAAATCAAGAAAAAATATGAAAAACTACATGAGATTAATAGAGACTTTGAGTCTTCGACTAAAAATTTAAAATGATTTTTAAAGATCTCACACTTGGAATGCGGTCACACAATAATCACAATGATTGAAAGAGCTCTGATAGACTGATGCATTTCTTGCTCTGATTTCAATAATTTTCTTGGTACTTTAAGTGCAGTGTGAATGTGATCCAAGAACTTGCTGCAGGTCGGTGAATATAGTTCATACCGCAAATAGTCTATGGGAAAGTAGTTCCTGATTTAGTTCCATCCATCCATACATTCTGTATACCCGTTTATCCTGTGCAGGGTTGCAGGATGCCTGGAGCCTTTGAGAGGCAGAGGACACCCTGGACAAACTCATTCACATTCACATTCATACTTGTATTTAGTTATTTATTGTAGTTCAGTTCTGTATGTGTTCCCTTATATCAATAGCAGACATGCTTGCATACATTCGCATTCACAGATGTACAGTATATACAAAGAGGCATCAGTGGGACAATAACGTGTGGCGCTGCTCTGTGTCTCCATCCCCTCCAGTCCCCACATGACTATGACCTTATTCTGCCTGAGCTCCTAGCTGCCTTCCAGAACGCCTCCAGGCCAGCGACCAGCAGTGCCAACCATAACCTTCCACACCTCCGAACACGTCTGCCGAGCTTGCTCACATTGTCATCACACAGCCACGAGACACACCCAGAGAACATTGGGTACATTAAGTGCCATCTTAATGACTCGTAAGACCCAAAACGTAAAATGTGAAAAGGCTGATTTACACAGGTGTGGCAATCCGGCATAGCTGTTAATAATATGATGAGAGAAGGGTGGGTGAAATGAAAAGTCCATCAGGGGGAATAAAGAGCAATTTGCATGTAAGCCTACAAAGCCATGTGATGATAATAATAGAAATAGTTACGTCACTGAAATATGCGTGGTTGTAAATATATTGTCACAGCAGCTACTGTTGCCCTACGATTAAGTAGATCCAGCAAGCAAATTTACTTCCTTAATATCCAACTGTTTTTCATGACACGGTGTTAGCACAGCCCAGGAATTACCTCAGTGTCACAACTGAATCTGTTGAAGGGCCGTAAAAGCCTGAGGTCATTAGTAATAAATGGAATTATTTACTTTGGCAGGCTAGCAAAATACACAGAAAGGTGGTTTTATATTAGTCATGTCACTTTGATAGGTAAACATCGCAAGGTTTGGCTCACCCTAATTACGTTTTATTGAACATTAAATCTTTTAACAGTTGGAGAAAACAAGAGAGCTCTGTGAGATTAACGTGAGCGTTCCCAGTTAAAGTTTTCAAGCGTAAACATTTCCAGTTCACGGCAGGAGTAACGTCATTGTTAGCTCGGAACGGAAATCGACCATGAATTAAACAAAGTATTGTCAAATTAGAGGATTTATAAACATTTACAGGCAGGGCGACGAACATGCATCAAGAGATCTGGAACAGAGCCATTCCCTTGTCCACATCATGTTTCAGGTAGTGAGTAATCCCCTCGTCTCACCACTTCTTGGTCTGGTGTTGCCACTTCAATGAAATCACCCTTTCTTGGCAACTCTACCTGCTGTAGAACAAACCTCTCTCCTATTACACAAGGCTGGGCTTAATAAGCGTCCAGGCTATATCAGCGCTGTATTCAATTTCCTCAGATCTTGAAATGCCGCCGTAAAAGTAGCTGAAATTTACTGCTGTGCCCCCTCAGGTTTTCTTAAAGGGAGATTCCCTTGTGTTCCTTCTTTTACTCCTGCCAGAAATATTGCTTTGCACTCCTCAGTGGGCCTGTGGGAGAAATATGGAAATTTTAACAGTAAGAAGTTTAGAAGCAGAGTAATTGGAGTTGGGCCAGGGTGAGACACCCCCCACCTCCCCTGTGTCCTGCAGCATTAAAGGGCCCAGAGCCATGATCGAATCTGCATGCTTCGCATACAAGCGCTTTTAATATGCCCCGGCCTCAACAGAAACTTTAAAAAAACAAAAAATTCCAGTACATATGAGTGAATATACATGTAAAAGTAAAGAGTCATTTCCAGCAGGTCTGCAATTATTCATTCTTATGCATTTGTTTGGATTTCCCCCTTTATGGTCATAAAGTGGAAACGATCAATGGTGTCCTCTGTTGCAGTTAAAACATACTTCTGAGCTTGCCTACCTTTTTGATTAAAAATTTGCCAGATGTGAAAGTAGAAATGCCTTTCAAAAAAACAAAAAAACTATGAGAAGCAGAAATAAGTAAATAGCAATTGTGCAGCAAGCACTAAGATGACCCTTTGAAACACGAAAGTCACTGTATTGGAGGTTAAACTGCTCCCTGTTCTTTATGGTGGCTTATTAGAATAGAAAAGCCACGTGTCATTGATGAAAATCAGATAAGAAACTTGTAAGACTGAGGTCTTACAATAAAGTTCAATGCAGTTCATTAAAGCTTGCTTGCAGATTTGCACTGATACCCGCAGGTTCACTGCTGATTCCTCTTTAAGCACTTTGCAGAAATATAACGCTGCTCAGAGACTCAATCTGGACCCGAGCCTCATTAAAATAATGAAAATTGAGATTAGGCCTAGATTACAGTCTTTTTCCAGAGCTATTGTACATGCCCCACTGGCTGATTCATGGTATCGCTGATCATGATGCAATACTCTGTAACGTCAACTGCTGCAGGAGATCATTGCGTTAAGAATTAAAGTAGTAGAGCCCAGCAAAAAGTTCTCATAAAATCTTACAAACCATGATTTTGTCAATTGTGCACTTCTGCCCATGTGATCTTAGTTGTGCTGTACACGATTGCTGCTCCATCTCCTCGTTGCTTGCTTGACATAACGCTGACTAGTTTTCCAGTTTGACACTGGAAGCACTAAGCACTGCAAGCCTACTTTGCAGGATTCAAATCCCCTTGAGCCCAAGATAACTAAATGGCAGAATGAGTCCGCCAAAGCAATCAGCCACAGTCAAGGTGGAATGAATGTTCGTCAAAGGGTTGAGTCATGCACTCTAAGATAACATCATGATTGACTCTGTGCAGACTGACATCAGTGCTGTGTGATATTTTGGCCAAGCAGATGGGAACATTAGATGAGAGAGTGATCACAGCATGTCAATCAGTTATTAGCCGGGGTGAACAGGGTCAAAAGGGAAATATTTCCCAGGCGATTGTTGGAACACAGGTCAAGTTGTGATGCTGTCTCTGGGTAGTGCTACATTACAGGATGGACTTATCACTTGTTTCCCATCAGACTGGAGTAGACACCTATCAACACTCTAGACTGAAAGCCTAAGGGGACAAGCACAGTGATCCATCAGAAAATAAATATCTGTCCACTGGGCCATTTTGGAATGTAATCCGCTGGGTAGTGTGGATGTACAGTGACAGTGCAGACAATGAAGTCCTTGGATAGGCTAGTTGAGGGAAAATAATGATTCTAAAAATATTATAGTATTATAGAAATCGGAGAGGAAATTAGATTTAACACAGCATTGGCAGTGCAAACACTGAGAAGTATGGGGAGCCAAGTGTAACACAGAGGATGTCATATACAAAGTTCTGTTCCATGAAATGTATATTTTCATAACAAAACCAAGTAACGCCTTGATGCATTTTGTCCACGAAATGACAAATGCATTTATGTTTTGTCCACAAGAGCAATTGAAATACAAATGGCTTTGTCATTTGTGGCACGGAACTCATTTTGAGTTACACTCAGCAACACATACAGAAGTTTAACTTTTAACTTTCATAAACATTGGCACATAATTACCACTTCATTTGGTGTTTTTACTACTGGAAGCATATTAGGAGCAGGACTCATCACTAGGTGACATGGTTTACTGTAAACTACAGTAAATCTGGGTGATTTACTATAGTTTACTGTCAATCTACCATGTTTGTTGGCATACAAGGATGAAAAATGATTGATGATTTTTTAATGCATCCAGCCTTTAAGGCAGTCCTCAGGCAGGTAGAGCAACATTAAAGCAACCGCAGAGACTGTGGCCACTGGAAAGGACTGACTTCAGGCTAAAAAAATGCATTTGAAATCCACCAATAATGTTCATTGATGCAAAATGCCTTCATGCTGAAGACCTACTTTGTTCTGCAAACTTGGCTTGGTGCTTGGTCTGCTCGGTCTGCCTCCTCATGGTCTCATTTCACTCATTTGACCTTTGTCCATTGTGCTGCCTGGTTGTGCGGTGCTGCCAGAAATCCTGTCATGCTTTGTGTGCAATTTTCACGGCATGACATTGCCGTCACTCATACTTGGCTATTTTGTTTTTTGTCTTTGCTAAAATATTTCTTGCTCCACCTACCAGACAATCAGCTTCTTTCTCCAGAGCAGCTCCGCCTCTGAGAAAGGTTTGTATTCTACTTTTTAGAAGGGTTTAGAATTACTTAATTATGAATTTACTTGGGTTATGGATGCAATTTTTAGAGTGTCTGAATCAGGTGGTGAGGTTGGTAAATGGGTCTCAGTTACACCACATCTGGTTGTTTGGTTCTTAGTTGCATTAAGGTGTCAAATTATTGAAGGTGCAATTAACTGAGGTCACGCTGTAACCACAGTTCAGACTGCCAGCTCATTCAAACACTGACATAATGAAATATGAACAATGTACCAAAGTAGAAAAACAATATTAATATATAAAAGCAAAAAGCACCATTATTCTTGTTAATTGCAGCTGTAGCACCCAAACCACAGTGTAGTCTGAATGGCTCTGTTAGAGCTTCTTTGTAACTGGGTGCTTGTGGAAAGAAACGTGATGGTGCCAAGCAAGAGGCCACCCTCCATCACGGATCCATCGTTAAACGAACCCCTCGCCACCAATCAACCACACACAAACACACACACGGATGCAGCGAGCGCTCCGGCAGGAAGTTTGGTGCTCTTTCTTCCTCACAGCATGGACAGACAACCTAACCTGTTTCTTTTTCACAGCCCTCGCGGCAGCCTGCTGTCCAGGGAGCTGTTACTCCAGCAAGTGACTTTTCTTTCCGGTCGTTTGCGGGAATAAAGGCACGCGGAGGCCAGTGCTCCACCGTGAACATGGCCTGTTATTCCTAGCAACCGCCAGAGCTGCCCAGGAACATTACTCAGACTTTTGAATCTTTCATCTGGGTGGGGATTTTCTTAAGGAATTATAGGCATATTAAAGTGATTTATCCACTCAATACCACTTGATGTGAGCAATGTCTCACGGTCATGATTTAAAGAAATGTTGTTCTACTGATTTCCTTGACCCGATTGTGAAAGATGCATTTTTATTGCTGTAAGAGTTTAAGTTCATTCATTTAAGTTACACAACAGCACACATTTTTATTGGGCTCAGCATTGCATTTCCAGAAACATAGTTTTTATTTTGAGTGCGAGTAATAAAATATTCAGTATAGTAGTACGTCATGTCATTCTAGGAAAAACACGCACAGTATGCTTACAAGGAACTTACAAGACCATGTGAAACTAATACATCTCTGAGTGCTATCCATGCAAAAATCGAGTAGAGACTGATTGAATTCCAGATTATGTGAGTATAAAATATTAGAATTATAAGAAGCTTGAACATGATTTCCAATCTGAGGGTGATTTTCTTGCCAGTGAATATGATAAATGCTTTGCAGTGGTGTAAAGTGTCCATAATCATGAATACGATATGTGCGTGTGTGCTGTATATGCATACATACAGTATGTACATGTGTCTCAGCAGAGTTAAAGGAAGTGCAGAGAGTTTGCAGAGTTACAAACACAATAATCCATCATACTCATGTCCAGTGCTGATAAGAACACTGGAGCACCCTCTGCAGCATTTATCATCATTGCCTTTGTAGCATTTGTACTTTAAAAATGTTCCATAGTGTTTTCAGTCACAGTGGAACTTGATACATGTGTTATGGTTGCCTGTGTGGAGTACAGTGGGGGACTTCAGTGGCAAAGCCTGTCCTCTGGAGGAAACTCTGGGGAGAAAGGTTTACAATTGATTTACAGTCTGTTTGACCCCATTAGGCCCTGGAGCACCTTTATATCCATAGCTCAGGGGGAGTGTGTCTGTGTGTGAGTGTGCATGTGTGTTTATGTATTATAGAGAGATAGAAAGGCTGAAAGAAAGAGGAAAAGGGGGGTTGGGGGATGATACAGGAGGCTTCCAAGGCCACTGCTGAGCAGGGTTCTGAGCATTGCATCAGTCCCATGTTTATTTCATAAACATTCTCCCCAGCTGTCAGTCTGACAGAGATGGTATACACTCTCCACCCCCAACCCCCCCCTCAGCTACCCACCGGGGTAAATAAGCAGCAACACACCTGCAAAACTGGTGTCCTCACATACAATGCAAAACTCTGGTTAATAATAAGCCGCTACTTCAAGTTGGAGCTGGGGTTAGAATTGGATATCAAATATTGACACCGAAATGCTTTCCTTTGCATTCTGCTCTCATTTCTAAAGAAAGCGAGAATTTAAAGTGGATTTTTCTAGCTTTTACATAGCAGTCTTGTATATTTGAAATGCAGCCAAAGATGTGTTAGTAGAGCCACAGAGGTCGCTGCTCGTGTCCACAGGAAAGGTCAGGGAACCACATTAGCCCTAATATAACAGCTAAACATCAATCAACAGCGCCATACTTCACCCTGCTCTCCTTGGTATCTGGTGATGAGAGACGTATGACTGGGGCGGATATAGAGGTCTAAAGGGCCCCCGTCCCCTGGGTCCCACCACCCCCTGCACTCATGTGGAAAAACTCCAAAAAACAAATGCTTGGATCTTCGCCCCGAGGCCATAAAACCTATTGACTGCGCATCTCCTGTATTTATTTATTGCGAGGCGTTCATTCTTTCTTAAGTAACCCCCAACTCCACCTCGTACCCCCTCCAAGTGTTATTATGACATATCTGTCTTTTGCACTGGTATGTGTGTGTGTGTGTGTGTTTGTGTGTAACTTAGACTGGGCTGGTTCTTCGCGCTGCCTGCTGGTCTTATGTAAATAGAGCTGTCAGCCACTTGTTATGGCCGAGCTGGGAGTCATCAGGAGGCCCTGGCAGCCTCTGGGTCCCTGGCCTCCATGTGATTCATAGCTGGCTGGGGGACAGAGGGGGAAGTTCAAGTCTGCCCAAATCCAAACAGCAAGGGAGGAAAATGGAAGAGAGGAAGAAGGGAGGAGAGGAAAATATGGTGGTGGCTGTGCGTGTGTGCGGGGGGTTGCAAATGGAAGGATAAAGAGCTGAAGGGATGATGGAGCGAGGTGAGACTCCGGCGGATTGGCAGTTTGTAAGGAGACAAGCACTGTCTGGGAGTTTGGGTACATTTAGCTTAAGATGAACTCAATGAGTTTGGGTTTCTTCGCTGGTGATCCTCCTCTCTCTCCCCTCCTCTTCCTCTCAGTCACTGTCATTCCAATCATCATGCCAGTTTA
>OMOW01102764.1:0-12548 GCA_900312555.1 Lamprogrammus exutus | reverse complement strand
ATTAACAATGTAAACAAGGCAAGAAAATACAAAACTATGTCTGAGGTAGGTAGGTATTGCACACTTGAGTTTCAGGTGATATTGCACACAAAAGACATGATATGGAGACAAAGCTTTTTTCTGCACTAGTTCTCCACTTCTCAGAAACACACAGCCAGCTCGTAAACAAATAATTAAGTCTTGGATCAGGCAGCACGCTCAGACCAGAATTGGGATCTGAGGGAAAGTGATTTGTGCTGCCCTCCTCTGATTTTACCATGATGGAATATGTAAATGAACTCGCACAGAATGTTGGCCTTGTTGCCTTGAATTGCAGAGCACTAATTGGGCACAAAACAATGATGTCAGAGTCCTTGATGAATATTTTAACAGCCTGAACAAGAATAATGGCATGATTCAAAATCCCACGTTCTTGCATTGTTTTGGTGTTTTCATCCTGGGCGCATTTTGTGTTTCATTGTTCATTAAAAAAAACAAAAAACTAAACCACTTAGTAAATGAGGCATAAAGACTTCATGAGCAATTAAACACAAAGCTCGGAGAAGTGAAGTTGTTTCATGCAGAAATAGAAAGAAATATTTAATCAACTCGAAAGCACTCAGAGCACATACCTCCACCAAGGCTGCTTAATCATTATTTTAAGTACAAGAGCAAATGTTTAAACATTTATAACTTGCATCTGAATCCAGATCACAGTCACAGACACATGCTGATTGGCTGATTTGTAGATCTAAGTGCTGTTTGAAAACATGCTGGTTTTGTACAAGGATCAATTGTGCAAAATTTACAGTTAGTCAGTCTCATGACCGTCCCGGTTATAAGGTAAGTGATGTTCTCTGAGTGAATATAATAATTCTCCTCCAAATATATCCATATGTCTTATTCTAAGTGCAGATAACTCTGACACACAAGCTATTCTGGTTTGGCGAACACTGAGTTATGGACATTGACATTCATCACATTGCTGTAGAGCCACCTATGGGCCAAATGGCCAGATTGCTCACAGATGTTATGCACCTGTAAATGTATCGGCCATTGCCCACTGAACTATGTTAGTTAATATCCAATAGTCTATCCTCATTAGAATTTGGAACTACATGGTGACTTATTAGAGCTCATGCCTCCACCAAGGCTGAGCAAGCCAAGAAAAAATGTATCTCTTTTTTTGATCACACAGTTGTGCTGCCCTAAAGGAAAAAGAAATTGCTATGACAATAACAGGAATCAGTTCCTTTATGTATTTCAATTAGGTTATGTTATCCACATGGCTTGCTTTTCTCATCCCACAATATTAAGATCAGAAATAAACATAGAGCAGGCTTTCCATGATCTGATAGCTCTCAGGGATTAATCATTATATCCTAAAATCTGTCTGTGTTTCTCACAAACTGGAGGCAGTGACCAAATTTGGGCAACAATGAGAGAAATTGTGATATCATGCTCTACTAAGACAAATGTCAACATTACATGAACTGTTGATAATAGGGCTGTGTGAAATAACTCTCACAAATAAAATTTTGTCTTATGTGTAACACCAGTGCAGCTGATGCACAGCTCCCTTTGCTTGAATGCTTTTTATGTAGAATGTAAGATTGTCAAAGCTTGTCAAAGCCTTTGGCATGCTTATCCTTTTGCAGTTCTTGAGAAATTCTTGGGTTGCTATGTTGCTTTCTGTCTACAATAGCTGTAACATCTTTTTCTCTGATTAAATTCGGGAAGATCTCATTCTCCTCTTTGGTCCACACAAACACGTCACATGGCTGTAAACATTTGTCTTGCCCAACCTGGACAGGAAAAGCTATACCTCATCTATTATGTGACCACTAACTTGCAAAGTCTGTTTCAATTGCAGTTTTAGGAATTTTTTTTATCAACTTGCTAAAAAATCCACCTCAAGTAAGGGAAAATTTTTATATATTTTTTTAGCTAAATGGGTGTTTACCCATTTGTCAAGTCGTAACTTCAAACTTTGCAAAATGCAGGTCAATTGCATTGTTCACTATTGTTCAAAAGATACTTGCCAAAATGTATAGAGCTTTGCAAATAGCCCATGACATCTTGGTGGTATCCACAGTAAAACCATCTTCTTCTACCTATACAGCTGAATGTTCCACCCAATTTCACTGAGCAATTCTGCTGACTAAACGTGAGATAACCTCATTGACCGGGGTTTAAAAAGAGAAAATAACTAAAGACCACTCATAAGAGAGCATACCTCTACCAAGGCCCAACTGTCTTCCAATTATATCTCTCAAATATGAAATTTAACAGTTGATTGCCTAGCCCATGTTTAGGGGTTTTACGGGTGGGCAACTGTTTTTCGTGGGGGGCCACATGAGAAACCCAGATATCTGTCCAAGCCTGAACAAATTCTGTCATGTCTTAACCACTATTTCTATCTTTCCATTTGACTTGTATTATAGAAAACCTATGTTACACTTCTGCTTCATTATGTGTTGAAATAGTGAAAATCACAACAAATGACATCTTATTAAAATGGTTTGATATATTGAACCACGGGACAAAACCACACTCTGTACTCTTCTCAAACTTTCTCCTGTAAACAAATTTTTGTTCAAGTTCAGTTGTGTCCATTTCAGCTTTTCACAGCACATTTCTGTCAATAAGTTGATCCATTAGTCTGTGTTTAAAAAACAAACAAACCCAGATGCGTTTTTAAGATAAATTGCAATTATTTCAAAAATGAAAAATGTAAGTGGAGATATTTATATAGAAAAATGAAAACGTCACGGATGCAGAGAAAACTATACCCAACCTCATTACATTTTCACTAATATAATAATTTATGGATGAAGAGAAATCTGCATTATGTAAAGGAACCAATAGCTCTTCTAAATCAGGATGCTACACTCGCAGTAAGGCAAAAATACTACCCACCGTGCTGTGTTACAGAAGAGAAAGCTCAACACTTTTCATTTAGGGCACACAGAGTTGGTGACTTACAGTAAGTGGGGCTGCTTAAGATCTGCAGGAAAAGTTATGTGTATTCAGAGCTGAGATGCGCAGGGGCTTACCTCCATTTCTGGGCTGCACATTCAGATTAGTAAAATCAGCCATGTCCAGTCCAGGATCACTGGCTGTTCAGCTATCTGGGAATTAGATTTTGCTGTGTCTCCAGTCCCTAAAACAAGCACCAAAATCATGTTTGATCACAACTAGATTATGGCAGTCACGCTGCGCTTCCTCTATCAGTGCACACACTTGAATCGCAGTTGATCAATTGTGCTGCCAGAGTTGTGCAAGTTTTATCCTGCAGATTTTTGTTCCACACGGTCATGACGCTGTGTCCTGGTGGACGATGTGATAAAGGATGAGGCGCAAACATGACTGCTGTTATCTAGTTGTGATCAAACATGATTTTCTAGCTTTGTCATGCAGAACGATAAGAGGAAATCACATAATGTTTGTCCTGGAAAGGCACAGTTTCTTGTGCGTAATACGCACAGGCCCTGTGTCCATTACGTGCCAACGTCACTTTAGGGCTCCAGTAATCCACTTAACTGAGTCACCAGAGGAAACAAACCCTGTCATGCTGTATAATTGGTATCTGTACAGTGAGTCACTCTTGATTCTGTAAAGTAATCCATTGCTATTCAGCCAGTGGTTTTCTCACTTTGAATTTAAGTCAAAATGCAAGAGCCACCACCTGTGATGTCATGCACCCTCCCGATGCCATCGTGAACGAGCTGCCACTGGTAGGAATGTTGTCAGACTCTTGAAGAAACATAAAAATAATTGCTGATTCCTCTTTATTTCTGAATGGTTTTCAAGCTTTAATCATGTGTCTGAAGGCCCTGAGGGGACAGAGCATGTGTAAGTCATATGATCCAGGCTTTTGAACTTCGCAGGCTGACGCAGATTGGACACAAAGCCTGTCAGTGTAACTAAATCATTACCACGAACAGCTCTATCAGTTTCATCCTTTCTATTAATCTGTCACACCAGGTCGATATAGTGGCTTGGTGATTAGTTCTATCACCTCGAAACAAGAAGTTTCTGTGTTCAAATCTGACTGGGGCCTTTCTGTGTCAAGATTTATGGTTCACCTTGTGTCTCTGGGCATTTCAGTTTCCCTCCACATTCCAAACATGTGCAGGTTTGTGAATTTGAAACTATAAAGTTCCTGTAGGTGTGAATGTGAGTAGCAATTACTTTGTCTGTATCTATGCGTCAACCCTGTGATGTACTGTTGACCTGTCCAGGGTGTACCCTGTGTCTTGCTCAATGCTTGCTGAGATAAGTGAGTAGTGAGCATAGATGAATGGAAGTCTGTGAAATGTGTTTTTTCATACCTTGTGCATGCTGGACTAACTGCATGCACACAGCACACTGACAGAAGTATGCACTATACTACAAAAGCAAACAGGTAAAGATGGAGACACCATAAACCTGTAGTAAGTAACTACCAGGAATTTAAAATATGTTATTTTTAAGGTTGTGGCTGAGGAACCAACGCTGGCACCCCGATTCCACATACTCCTGAACCGACAGTATTTTGTTCATATGAACTCAAACCTTAACTCTCAACTAACATAGATTAAATTGAATAGTCTGGGGCAACTCAGAGAACTGTCATCCTCCAAGTTTCTGCTTAGTCAAATATGTTGGGCAAACTGACTTGATTTACCGCAGAAGGATAAATAACATCAGCACTTCAATATGAAGGTGGTGGGGGAAGTCAAGGCACTGGTGCAGCCACTGCGTACTGTATTTTTAAAGCAGCTTTCATACATTAGGGCCCATGTATCCAAGTACATATGCCAGATAAAGTCAAATGCATGGATTATGCAAGATGTGAATGCGTACAGAACGTATTGTGAATGGAATGATGAAAGATCTGCACATATAGATGTGGTCTGGTTTGCATTGTCATCAGAGCTCAGTCACAACTATCCAGAGTTTTAGTTATTAGTAAAGCTATTTGGAATGGGAGTTGCATCTTGCCATAAATGGGTATCTGGCCCAGGAACATGAACAGTTAGTTAATTTAAAAATGAATCAAGGGATAAAGGAAAATGGATGATGGGTAAAAATGGATTGTCCATTGAGCAAGGAGAAGGGATTGGCTTTAAAGGAAACTGGGGAACTTAAACCTTGAAGCCTTTATTATTTTAAATATGTTCCCAAATGTATAAATATGTTATGGAATCTACGTGAAATATGTTTTTATTTCAATTTTTTATTTTTTATTTTATTATCGAAGCTAACATTAGCTGTACAGCTGTTAAAATGCGACATTTCTGTGGAGGAAAACTTTGAAAACAAGTCTCATCAACCTGCTGTGCACAGATGAACTGGATCAGAGTGTCTGTCCCATGGTTGACTTCCCTCTTAAGTCCATCATCTGACAAAAACAGGCTTTAGGATCGACAGATCGCTGCCTATCACCCAGTGACACTGTTGCATATACATGGCCTTTAATTGTTGGGTATTACACATCCAGTGTGAGTTGAAGTATGATTCTTTTGGAATGGAGAACACTTAACACTCACCGACTGCTGAACTACTGGTGAAACTGGTGGACTGTCAGGACTCTTTTACCAGTTGTGGTCCATCAAACGACACAAATGCATCAGGGCTAAAATGGGGAGAGCATGGCCATACATCTTTGGGAAGTTGTGTCCACGAGTCCCACATTTTCCTCAACCTCTTATCACAGGGAAAACTGGGAATACATATATCAGTTATCTTATTGCCCTTTGACTGGAAATTTTAACTAAAAGCAGCCCAGTGCAGCATTTTATCATTTTTCTTCTGTTGTGGAGCCGTAAAAAGTTACACCACTACTCACTACTCAAACACTCACCCACGAAGAGCATCCTGTATATGTCATCAACCCACAGTGTCTAATGTAATGGCAAAGTGGATGGGTCAATAATTATGATATAGTCTGTTACAAGTGTTTGATTTCACAGCAAAAATGTAAACAAATGAGGATCAGGAGGACAGTTTTTATCTTTCTATCTAACCTGTGCACAGGACAGGAAGTCCCTGTCCACATCACTCTCTTCCTGCTTTGAACTGTACGCTACATCTCTCGGGTGGGGAGGCTCCCCGCTACCACCTCCACATCCTGTCTGATCACACACCTGAGAAACACAATATGGGGTCTTATTTTCCCATTACAATAGCCTGCCACCTGTCTGACTCTTTGATGAAACAGGAGATGTATGAATGCACATATGACCTCATTTGTTAGAGTAATGTATGCTCTGATTATCCAAGACCTCAAGGCCCTAAATCCCTATCCATTAAAGTGAGTCGGACTCCTCTATATGTAAATTCAAACAGTTCAAGAAAAACATTGCATTTCTCCAATGTGTTTATCTGACAGTGGAACTACTTACTTAATTTACTTCTAAAGACTTCACATACAAAACATAAATGATGCATTATGAGTGGCTACCAACCTGGAAATATGCATTTCTAGCATGCAACACCATTGTTTTTAGCCCAATGATCATTTTAAGTAATCCATACCAAACTGGCCAAATTATGAAACTTTATTAAAATTATTATTACTTGTGATTGGGAATTTGCAATTTAACATCCTCCTTCTTGTCCCTCTTACAGTAAAAATGATGGACATATAGTCAGAGTATGCATATACAAATGTCGATTACTTGATAAATAATCTAAATAATCACTGGATGAATTGATTATAAATAAGCAATCGTGAGAGCCATACTGGAATGATGAATGAACCACAAAAAATGTCTTTACATTTTCTGACATTAACATCAACACACAAAAACTCTCAAACAGGCATTTGTTGATAGGAGCACCCTTACTTTTAATAGTTCAGCATATTTTGGCAATGCTACCATAAGTAAAACATAATATCTTTCTTCTAATGGAGTATTATTACATTACCTGAATAGTTCTCCCTCCAACTTTGTTTATCTCTCATCTCTGCCTCCCTCCACATTATGGGTCTCAGCTCCTTTTCTCCTCTCTCATCATTTTCCATAGGCTCTCACAGAACCACCTCCCTTTGTTTCATCTCCATCTGAACTCTAGCTCTTCACCATACCCCAATACCGTGTTTTTCATTCCCTCTTCTACCAGTTCAACTTCATGCTTCAGCAACCTGCAATGTTAACATGATTCCCAGCTGAAATGAAATTTGCAAATTGGCTGCAGCCTCTCCCTCAGCTCCTCACCCCAAATGGGGTCCAATTGTGACCTTAATTAGATTTTTCATAGAACTGCAGAATATTAAACTTCATCATAACTTCACATTTGTAGACTGCTTTATTTTTGTACATTTCTGGCAGAGGCAGAAAGCAATTAAGTCCATTTTCTCATGTTCTGCACATAAGCACAGTCAGAGATGCTTTACTTAGTGACTTTCTACATTTCAGAGGGAAATGTTATACTTTTTATTCCACTACATTTATTTGATGACTTTAGTTACTCCTTACTGTTTTTGTACGACCAAAAACGGCAGCGTTATGTTCAGGCAGCGTTTAGGTTCTGTGTTCCTTCGAGTAAACAAACAAACAGATGTGGAAGAAAACATATCATAACCTCCTTGGCACTGGTTTGAATATGAATAATTTTTGACTTGTGTTGCAAGAAAAAAATATATTTTTTTAAAGGAATTGCTATAATGTAAAAGAAGCTTATCAAAGAATTAATGGAATACCAAAAACCACTTTTGATTGTTGTGCATCAGAGGGTTACCTACTTAAAGTTGGTGATAAATATTTTTTTTAATTACGGTATTTTCCTGTGAAAAATAAAAATACTCAAGTAAAGTAACAGTTACTCAAAATCAAAGGTTCCTCAAAATCATTTGAATAAATGTACCTTGTAGCTCCAAAACCCAAGTTAGTTATTAATTTCCTGTCATTATCTATATAAAATAGTTGTTAACTAGCAGGGAAAATCTCCAGGAGTCGGCAATCGGTGGTCGAGGATCAGCTGTACTGATAATCCAAGAACGATGAGCGAGCCCACCCCTCCTCCGCACATCGGGCTCCGTTGATGCTAGAACCCATCGCACCCAGACTGAGCGGAGAGCGGAGCAGCAGTGGGAAGCGCATGCGGAGCGAGCTGGTCGGATCAGACGGTTCTGGCAAAAGAGGCAAATAGCAAAACACACACTTACCGGGCAGGAAAGCTGTCTGTGCGGGACACTTTCAGTAAAACTCCTGCCTCAGAGAAAAGCGAATGGATTTATTTAGTGCTGTGGAAATCTCCTGCCCGCTACAAGACACCTTTTTGTTTTAAAGGTAGGTGAGTCTACGCAACAGTGATTTAAAAACAGTCTGCAAACAGTTAAGCTATTCAGGTGGCTTTATTTTGGAGTTTTCGACAATATAGTTTCAAAGGCCGCTGAATGGTGAAATTACTTTAAATGCTGCTTGAGTCTGAGGTCTCTTGGTCTCTATTAGGTTTCTCAGTCAACTGTCTTATTTGTGAATCATTACAGTGTTGTCAGAATTCTAT
Organism: Lamprogrammus exutus; assembly: GCA_900312555.1. Taxonomy (NCBI): domain Eukaryota; kingdom Metazoa; phylum Chordata; class Actinopteri; order Ophidiiformes; family Ophidiidae; genus Lamprogrammus; species Lamprogrammus exutus. Next base: position 4,073 of record OMOW01102764.1, on the reverse strand, counting down.
TTCACACAAGTGCATTTGTGTTGTATGGAAAGTAAGCTAGTGCACGTATCTAGCGAAATGACTCGTGCTTTGACATTTGTCGAAGTGTTGATGATGCTGAGTTGTAAAACTGTTGTGTGCTCTGTCAGTGTGCATAGCTTAAACAATTAACTGCTTACAGATAGTTTGACTTGCCTGAGTCATTAAATACTTTAACCACAATCCGTGGTCGATCCGGTTGAATGCAGTACATTTGTAAATGCAGTAAATAAACAGTTGGCCAGCTTTTTGCACTGAATTCAGCTATTTTTCCTCAAGAATAACTGGAATGTTGAGTGTGTGTGTGTGTGTGTGTGTGAGAGAGAGAGAGAGAGAGAGTGTGTGAGCGAGTGAGTGTAAAAGAAAGAGCAGAATAAGGGAAAGAAAGAGAAAATAAGCATTACTCTCTGTCTCTCTGTCCAGCTGTTCCCATGTGTCTGCTCCCCCTTGGAACTGACCACACACACACACACATACACACACACACACACACACACACACATATGTATATACAGAACCCTTGTTGCATACCCCTTCCTGACTGAATCTTGATATCTCCAGCTGCTTTTGTTTGTGTGCTAAAGGCAGAGGAAGCAGAGAGGATGGGGGGAATGTCATTTGGGCAGAATGACATTCTGTGAATGTGTAATTTGGAATGTGATGTGGAGGAAAGGTTGTGGATAGAGAGAGACTAGAGCACCATTTTTATTTTCTCAAGGCCAGGGCCTACTGTAATGTATGGATTAGTTTTGAGTTGAAGTGGAAACGCCCAGGGTCTGATTGCACCATAAATAATCCCCACAGGAACAGATATATGCTGGAGGGGTAGCATGCCGAAGATCCCCTTCACCTCCTCCTGAACACCCTCTGTATGGCTGATTGATGCTTTTGATGTGTTTATAGCTATAGGACTTTACACGAGCAGATCTCAACCTGAACTTTAAATGTTTACCTTTTTCCTGCAAGGCGCAAGCTCTCTCCTCTACTGTCTGGAACATTATGTGACCACTCTATGATGTTAACCTGGAGCTCAAGCATCACGCCACCCTCAGTGGGAGACTGTATATCATCGTGCCATGTCACCACAACACAGCACAGCACAGGCAGGGGAGGAGGGGATGTTGGTGGCAGGATAAATGCAGAAGAAAAGGGGAAGGGGTTTAGTGCTAGTGGTGGAGTGCTAACCAAGCTGTTGGGCTATCACACTTAAGAAGCAGGAGGAGGGCATGATGCTTAGGGATTTATATTTTTTTTTTTACATGGCATCACATCACTTTGCATCTCATCACATGACAGGCTTAGAGGTCCTAAGGGGGTGACATGTGAACTGTGAGGCAGCCAAGTGATAACGTGACCATGGACAATGGTTAGTGCACTTGTGATAATAGTAGTGTTTTAAATCAGTGTTTGTTTTTTCACCATCAGGCAGAGGTGCTGTAATCCTTTTCTACATTATTATAATATTGTTGAATGAACCAATGGACCATCATCTCCATTGAGGTCTGCGCTGGGTTAGAAAATATGGGTAAGGTTAAACTAGAACATGACTTCAGGCAAAATACAGCTGATGCACATCTGTCAGTACTGACTCTGAAGACAGAGAGCAGTGTTAGACAGAGCAAACATGCCCCAGTTCAGCTTCATTAGATAATCTCCGTTGAAAATAAAACATAAAAGAGCACAGGAGACACATGAGTGCACTTAGGAGTACTGTTATAAAATCACTACAGGAAGCATACAGTATTGAACATTAAACTAGATAGAGGGCAATCTCTCCCGCACCTGCGATGTGCATTTAGCAAAATGCTTCCATAGCCATTTGGATTTAAATGATCATGCAGTGCCATTTCATTTTGCTCCAGTGATGATGACATTGGATGGTTGATATAATTAAAAGCATGCCAGCAGCATGTTGGCATATTTAATTCATTGTCATGCATCATGATGTAACATAGAGATCCCCAAGGCCTTACACAACAATAACTCCACCTCACACTGCCCTATTAAAAGCCACTGGAGTTGAAATTGAAGGAAGCTAGGAATATTGTTTAGGTGCCTTGGGTATGATAGTGTTCATTTTAAATGAATGATAAATGAATTCATTTTAAAAACATTTTCGTGCATTTTTTTGTGTTTTATACCAGCATGTATTAAGAATGCATTAAACATCATGTTTTGTTTTGGTGTTAGACTCAAGTACAACACAATGCTAACTGTCTTGTCATGTGAAAAGTCTTGTGTATGTGGTATGTAAATTTTGACATTTCTGTCGGAGACTTAAACGAGGAATCGCAGATGAGCAGAGGCATTTTCTTGGTTTCATCTTGTACTCTGTAATCTGTGTGATGTTGTGCTGCAGCTCAGTGTCTGTGCAGTTTCTCATAGTGTGATATGGCTGGCATCAGTAATTTTGGTACTGACACCCAGTGGTGTTTTTCTAAAACCATCCTGCTCTGCTGTGGTGTTCATAACAGTCAGTGCATCTTGAGATCTGTCTGAGTTTTTCACTGTCAGCTCATTAAAATAGGACAAGAGCAGGACTCATGCATGCATGTGCACGCACGCACGCACACTCACACACACACACACACACACACACACACACACACACACACACACACACAATCTGAAAGTGTAATAAGCAGCGGCTTTGGTTTGCTGTGACCTCTCTTTTCCTACTTTTAAAGACCCATTCGGTCAATACATTACAAACATCTTTGATGGTTTTGAAGACTTTCATGTTTATTTTTTTATTTTCAAAACATGATGACATGCAACAACACAGTTGTTGTAGCTCATCGACTTGCATTCCAGAAATTTCGCTGTGGCCAGAGATAAACAAGTCAGCATGTAGCATTACAAAAAGCAGAAAGTGCTTGCACGGGAGATTGTGCTTTTATCTGCTGCTGTTGTCTTGTAAAGTGGAAAGACAGAAGTGCCTGTTCATGTGAGCATGGCGCATCTTATCATAAACGTCATATATTCCTTCAACACAGATTTGCAGCTGTGGCCTTTATCACAGATATGAGGGTTAGCCTGCTAAACGTGGGCTTAATTAACATTTTCTGGTTTTACAAAAATGGATCACTTTTAACTGGTGTAGATAACTGTGGTAAATGGTACATTTTGTATGGTTCTGTGTTTTGACTGAAAAAAGACCAGAATGTTTACATGTGCTTTAACACTTTGATTATGCTCCAGTTAAGGCAATAGATCGCTTTTCCTTTTTAAAACATAACAGACCTAGATTATGTGATTGTAAATTTACTTAAGCATATAAACATTCTAATCGCAGTAAGACACCTCCACATGCATTTCCTCACCTGGCAAGACTCTCCTCATACACGTATGTCCGGCCATTTATATGTCGTACATGCATTCCGATCTTTGTACTGTGATTAAGACGAAAGTCGGAATATGTCGTGCATGTAAACATAGCAAGTGACATCACATCTTAGTTGTTTTTGGAATTGCTATGTTCTGATGCAGGGTTCTATTTAGGGTCCAGAAATATTGAGTCTGAGACTCCAAGGGTCTGGAAAAACTGACTCTTGGTCCTCATACCAATGTCTGCTTTTCAGGCATTTGAGGTTGTCGACAACGCCTCATACACACACACACAATGCATCAACTTAGTTAGCTCCATTAATTTAATGCACAATGCAATAATCTTACTATTATAATTGGAGAGTGTGTGTGTGTCTGTGTGTGTGTGTGTGTGTATGTACGTCAATACAACGAGCATCATTCCTCACTGTAAAACCCGATAAGTTAATTTAACTCAAATTAATTGTTGAAACTGATTACATCAAAAATTTTAAGTGATACTTACTCAATTTTGTAATTAAAAGAATCATACTTTGTTGACTACTTTTTACTAGGTAATTTTAATTGACACCTACTCAATATTTTAAGTTAAACAAACATTCTTTATTATGTGATTTTTACTCAGTATTTTGTTTTCAGAGCACTAATAAAAATCAAGTATAGCTAACTGTAAAATCAGTATTACCTTTTAACAGAAAACATTTAATTTCTCAGAACGGCAATGTTCA
>OMOW01102757.1:0-13468 GCA_900312555.1 Lamprogrammus exutus | reverse complement strand
TGAGAGGTAGGGCTGTGACAGTGAGCAGTGAGCGCATCAGCGTAGGAGAGAATATCATAGGGTGGACATGCAAGTAAAGATTGAGGGAGTTTAAATGGATTATATCTCAGTAAAACATTAAGAAACAGATGTGGCCTGATTAAAAAGACAGAGGTCTACATGAAATGAGGAGGAAATTCATGGATTTCTACCAAGGTTAATTTGAAAAATGACTGGCAGTATGTGGCATTCAGCTGCCCACCTAACCACTGTGACTGGGATATTTATACAATCCCTCCTGCAAGGAGATCATTCTACCAGCCTCCACCATACCTACACAACGTCATTAAGTCTGCTTGAATGTCACCATGCACCTGACACTAATTATATACGGAGCCTATCACAGTCAAATAATGATATTTGACTCACAGCGTGGGAAGCATGGATACGAGGAATAAACAAATGAATCTTTCCGAGAGTGCTGCACCCTCTGCACATTATCAAGCTGACGCCATACACCTCAGAGCAGGAGGTGACACTGGTGCTCCAAAGAGATTTACTAACAAAGGGATTTGACAGGGTTGGAGAAAAATAATGATTTTAGATCCATCAAATGTGTCCTTTTCCTTTTCATGATAGATTTTTCATTAAAGTTGCATCGCAATTGCAATTTGTGCAGATTTTGAGTCTCGCAGCTCTCTTACCTCTGCTGCTAAAAATGGCTTAAGGTCTGGCTGTGAATCGTGCACTTTAAGCTGGATGAGCAGTGGCTGCTGTGCCGTGTGGCAGGTGATTTCTCTTGCTGCTTCACTCTCTTTTAGGTATTTATCTTCCCGCCTTAAGCAGCTGACATTTATTGGCTGGAGAGAAGAATAGAAGGAGATAAAAGTGATGATGAAACAGAAGGTGGGAGGGTGAAAGATGACAGATAAAAGGGGAGTTAATCTTACGTTAAACTCAAAAGTGAAAACTGGGTGGTCTGTTGGCGGATGACAGTGGACAGAGACAGATATGCACTGTGAGTGATAGTAGAAAAGTGCAGGTCAAGTTGGATGGGGAACAGAGGATGAACTCAAATTATCTACTGTCTGCTATTGTCTCACAAGCGCCCTAGCAACAAAACCAAACACAAACCAAAACAGTCTGTGGCTCACACATGGAATACTGCTCTCATTTATGGACTGTAGCTTTGGTTCTAATTTAGTTCAATTGAGTTCAGGCCTGTCCAAATGAATCATACCTTGACCTAAAATGCCGGTCTTCATCAAAATGACACACAAGACCAAATAAGACGAAGTACTAGACAGGCAATTCACTGACACATTTATCATAACCACAAAGACACACTGACACACGCGTAAAAGCAACTCTTTGCATATGTAAATGATTGTGTTTTTAGTACACTGTGTTCTTTGTTTTCTTTGCAGTTTTTGCACTTAAACCAGTGCAAAGTAGAGTAAAACAAATTATTGTAATTCTCTGTGTCTCTAGCCCTGTTTGTATCAGAGACTCAGTGATCCCACTGTTTTGCAGCTCTGCAGGAGGCTGGAAAACATTTGCTGGATTTATTGTTCTGGCACAGATAATCACCGGCATTAGAGCGAAGAGAAACAAACAATATGTACTGGACTCACTGAGGTGTGTGGATATACAGTGTGTGTGTGTGTGTGTGTGTGTGTGTTTGTCTGTACATGCACTTCCATTTGCATGGCTGAATGAGTATTGTACAGAACATGAGGGTGAACTACAGGCGAAAGCTTTGTGCGGAGTGAAAATGCAAGTCGTATCTCTTTCTGCTGATCTGCATTATTGATCGTATCAAGTCCACGCAGGATGACAGATTGCTTGAATCAAATGAATCTTGTTTTGTTGAATCACCTAAGGACCAAACAACATTACGACCCAAGGTACAAATCATGAGAGCTGACTTTTTGACCCCAGCTCTAGCTTTCCTTTTTTGTCTTTGGTGCAGAAGAGGATCCCTTCCCCCGCACACCTTTAGTCTGGAAGTGTGTGTGCTCACATGTCTGGACCTGTGGAAGGCACAGATGTCCTGACTGTCATTTCTGCCCCTCAGACACCCAGCTTAGGTCTCATAATCCACGCTTAGCTGTTCTTTTCTTTGGGCGACTTCTCTCGTACATTTCCCTCAACCTTGACAAATTTGGGCCCAAACAAACAATCGGTGCTGGGAGGGAGAGGATGGTGGTCAGGTGGAAGGAATTAAGCAAAGAAAGTGAGGAAATGAGAGTAAAATGAATTAGGAACAATGAGTATGGGCTAAACTCAATAATGCTTCCCATTCCACTTCATCACTATGTTCTTTTACTTCCCTCCAACCATCAAACACTAAACACCTTCACTCTTTACTGAATGATGCTGTCATGCTGTATCAAACCCACTTTATTAATGATCACATCACCCTAAAGGCAGCAGTGCATACATGTTTTTCTTCCTCTCACTCAACCTTCTTCTTTTGCTCCTTCTTAAGCTGTTATCCGGCTTTAGGGAGCAGCTGAGAGAACATATGGTCACGTCGCAGCAAGCTCGGGACCACAAGATGGAACAACACCTGGAGGGATCACTTGTAACTTTCTTTCCATCTGGACTCCTGCAATGTCATTTTCCTCTTTAATCATCTCTTTAACTTAACACATTTTATTGTACAACATATGTGGTGTATTTCTGTTCACATGAAGTCCATACCCGTACTCCTTACTCCCCTCTGTCCCCACTGTCTGGTAGAGCTTTGATGGTTTTATTTGTCTTATCCATGATTTTAATCAGGTCCTGCCTCTGTACTGATATTCCATTGTCCTATATATCAAATCCATATCAGCATGAGCAGCTCACTTCTGTAAATCCCTTGTTAGGTATCGGTGTGTGTGTGTTTGTGCTTGTGTGCACTCGTGCACAGGATAGAGCACAAAAAGAAGACAGAAGTACCCCGGGCTTTGTTTTTGGAACATTGGAATAACGGTGGAATAAAAGTATGACATCACTAAATCGCTACGACCGACGCGTTGTCACGCTCCATTCAGAGCGGACCTCATTCTGTTATCTTCCTCACTACCACCTCTGTTTCTGTACCCTTCTCCACTCCACTTCACATTGTTGTGTTCGTTGCTCTCTTTCACCTAATTTTTATATGGATTTTTCCCTCTCATATGGCTGTTCCATGATAATGACTCTCTGCTTTGTCTATTTTCCACTTCATTCACCTTGGCAAGAGCACAGAATCTGCTTTTTGGGTACCCCACACCCCCTGCCGCTGCCACCCTCAGTCCTGGATAATAGACTGGTCTGAGGTATGACGCACATGGCTCTGTCTCTAGAGGGGCTTTGCGCACACAGGCATTCATACAGGATCAGCACAGACGAGAGTGCCGCGAGCAGGTATTTACACCTCGAGATAACTGACACCACAGGATTGTTGTTTCAGTGGCTCTGTTGATAATACAACACATTCTTTAGGAGAAAAGGCTTTTGTTACTGTTATGAAAGGTGATTAGAAAAACAGATGGTTGTCGAGCCACCAGGTATCGGGTGTTGCATATGATGTTACATGTAAAAATTTCATTTTTCCCTCTACGCCGAGTTCACTCTGACCTGTTTACGCTTAAGCCATTTAAGCCGTGAAGAACACAAATTCACCCACGCCTGATAATTTCATGTTTCCCTGTACAATAACATGTGCAATGTGGGCTATGATCCAACCCTTGTTATTATATGAACAGGATGAACTCACATAAAACCAACGCTGCAGTCCTACGAATACACGATGGCCTTCTTTGAATTCCCTGATTTTTGCCTACCTGGAACTCAACATGGATCTCAAAACTGGTTAGCAGATGTCAATGATATTTGGTGGAAAGTTAGGCCAATGAACAAATGGGTGTTGATGGAGATCCGAATCCAGTTTAAATTGTCAAAGGATTTCTTGACGTTGTCAGAGAGCAATTTTGCTGTTCAAAATGAACTACTGCGACTGAATCAGAAACAAATTGCTCATGTATTTCTTCCATTTTCTCCTTACACGGTATGGTTTTTTGGGAGCTTTTCTTCATCCTCTGGGTCTGGAATCCAAGACATGTGGGCCTGTGAAGCCCTTTGAGACATAGCTATATTATTTTTTATCTAAAACAGAAATAGATATGGATGTAAAATGCCTAAATGTTTCTCTTATTAATAACAATTGTAAAGGACTGTGTAGCCCTTGATGGAGTCATGTGTTCTCTAAGTGTTTTATAATTTAGAAGCGGGTTTGATTTGGGGACAATACACACCATTCAACATGTGTGGACAAAACAAAGCATGTATTCCTGCCAGGTCATCGGGACTGGAGTCTCATTCACACCCACATTCACACCTATGGGTAATTTAGCATTTAACAGTTCACTTGACCCGCATGACGTTTGGACTGTTTGAGCAAAGTGGAAACCTTTGCATACACACGGAGAACCTGCAGGTGACTGTACAATCTCTCCGTCCTCCGCACGTCACCACATGCTGTATCATAGCCACATTCACACGCACACCCACCCACCCCTCGACATTGTGTCTTTTTAAAGATGCTGGAAGGGAAAGGAGCCAAGCAGAAATCCACCCTGGGTTAATATTTTTGATGTTTGGCCTGAATCAAATGACTTTGTGTCAGATATGGTTGCTCATAGCTCATCATTTTGAACATAAAACATGTCACTGAAAGACAACACCATCTAAATGGGGAATCCAAACCACAAACCCCCTCTTGACCTCAAAGTAAAAAATGTGTGTAGGGGATGTGTGTGTTTGTGTTTGTGTGTGTGTGTGAGTGATTGAGAGAGGGAAAGAGACAGACAGGGGGAGAGGGAGAGGAAGTTGTGAAGCCTTCATTGCTGAAATTGTTTGTTTGAGGAGGGTTGGAGCTGGACCTCATGGGTGATAGCTTGACGCACAATTGTGTGGGGTGTGTGTGAGTTTGTGTGTGTTTGTGTGTGTGTGTGTGTGATTGAGAGGGAAAGAGACAGGCAGGGGGAGAGGGAGAGGAAGTTGTGAAGCCTTCATTGCTGAAATTGTTTGTTTGAGGAGGGTTGGAGCTGGACCTCATGGGTGATAGCTTGACGCACAATTGTGTGGGGTGTGTGTGAGTTTGTGTGTGTTTGTGTGTGTGTGTGTGTGTGTGATTGAGAGAGGGAAAGAGACAGACAGGGGGAGAGGGAGAGGAAGTTGTGAAGCCTTCATTGCTGAAATTGTTTGTTCGAGGAGGGTTGGAGCTGGACCTCATAGGCGATAGCTTGACACACAATCTCATGAGGACGCCAGCCACCTACCAAAGTCAACAAGCACTGACAGACCAACATTAATTACTGAAGAAGAATGGTACCTCTGTCCTTCCTGAGACACAATGACACCAAATAATCACACAAAGGAGCCTTTTAGAGGCTGCTGGATGATGCAAAAGTGAACAAAATACATGGCGTGAGGACAGTCGGTGGAAGAGCCCCAGGTAGTATGTTGTAGTTGTACATATGCTTTTGCATGATTACACAGAGTGAGTCTTTAAAGATTGTGTTTTCCTCTAAACTTCCTTTATCTTCTCACATACACATGAAGTGTAAAACCTCAAACATATACACAAATGCTGCATCTTTAGCTCACAGCAGATGATACTGATTCCCTAATCTAATCTAATTTAATCACTCTGGGTCTGCATCCCTCAGTTATTATCTAATGAAAACAGAAGTCTTCCTCATTCAGCATAGGAATGTGCAGGAATGAGCCTTTAAGTGTCAAACTGCACACACATCAAACTGTGCAGTGAAAGTCAAACATTCAAGGGAAGGAACCAGAAGAAAACACGTTTTTTCACTGAATGGGCTTAAAGAGTATTTGTTGGATGCACATTATTGGCTTTTCCCCCATAAATGGATTTAAACCACAAAATAACTGCATTTGAATCACCTTCCCTGATCGAACTGGTTTTATACGAGTTCATTCATGGTTGAATATATGTCTGCATGCAGACATTCACAAGTATATCTGTAGTGGGAGGATGAGCCTACTGTATATGCGTGTATTTGTGTGCACATTTCTGTGTTAATGCAAGCAGTCATATAGTAAATTAATGTAAATGTATGCACTATTGTCTTTGGTTTGCTTTCTCATTCTTGTTTTCCCTGCTTATTTTTTCCTTTCTATTCTTTTTTGTGTGTATGACATTTGGATCAGAATTTATGTCACATTTCCTTTTCCGATGTAATACCCCACTGTATGATGCTTTGTAAATAAAAAACACGTGTATTAATATATTAATTCTCTGTTGTAACTATTAACCTTCAATGATTTGTGTAAAACTGAAAATTGAAAACATTATGAATTCAAAGGCGTTGCTGGGATGAGAGAGAACATGCGCAACCAGCCTGAACAGCGTTGCAGTGACGTCATTTGAAGATGAGGGGTTCAATAAAGAGCTGTGCTGACGCTGTAGTACGTCAAGGTCGATCTCAGCAGAGCTTGAGAGCACATCTGCGAGCCTGGCCTGTGGCTGGGATTTGGGCTCCAAAGCAATAATGGTTGTGAAGAGAAATACAGAGGTCACTGCCTTGGTCTCTGTGCTGAAAGGTCTTGGAGAAGATAGTCTATCCCAGGGTATTAGAGGTTTGCAAAACAGCCAGAACCTGAGGTGATGAGCACACATCCATGAGAAAAAATCAGTAACATTTTTGCGTATATGAATCATTAAGGAAAAAGAGACTCCGTCAGGTTCGTATTAAGATTTTATGGTGCAAATTCTGTATTTGCAGTATTTGCAACAAGGGATGGACAGTTGTAGAATTACACAATGCACAGTGGATTTTACAGACCAACTTTTATTTTGCAAGCTAATCTGCCAGTCTATGCATAATCTGTCAGGGTGTGAACTAGATGTCCGTGTTTTTCTGATAATCAAGTCAGGAACACCTTGGTTGCCTTTTCTTTCACATTTTCTGTGTATAAAGCAGCCCTCCCAGCAAGTGCATCTGAATGTAGTCATCAGAGTCAGTCATCATTGTATCATGTAGTCATGTATGATACAATGCATCATGTAGTCATCATTTGTTTTCATAGATTGTGACAGTGTGAGGATGCTCTTTATTCAATTATCTTTTACTTATTCTTATTTATGTTTATCAAACAGTTTCTCTTCTGTGCTGCTGTGTCAAAAGAGAGTTTGCGGGATCAATAAAGGTACATCTTATCTTATCTCATCTTACGCAACGATGGACTTGATTGGCTGTTAAAACTCAGGATTGCTTTTACACTGGCTCTGACATCAGCCCGTTGGTATTTAGTTCTTCAGCCCCTGTTTTGACCGATCAGGATCAAGAACGCAGGTGTGAAGTGTAATAAAAAGTAATACATAAGTAACTGTATGAAAAGTAAAGCGGTTACTGCCTGCTTTTAAGTGTTCCGTCAAACTCAATTTAATCTTGTTATGCGGACACAGATCTCACCATCAGAGGAGTTTCTGGCGTGTTGTGATCCTGACCTTAAAGTCTAGAAACACATTGATTGATTTTGTTTTTTAATGAGGGGACATTTGAATTGCATTAGATCTGCTATATTGACAAAATGGCATGACCCCACATTAACAAAAGAAAATGTTTGATCTCCACTTTCTCTTTTGTTGACTTTGAAGTCTGTGTTCTTGTCACTACTGACATGATCTGGTAAGCAATCGATTCAAGTACCTAGAGACAAGGTGCCGCCTAAATACAGCAGCAGAGGCATTGAGGGAAAACTGCAACTCCTAATGGTAAAAATCATGACTCATAGCAACCTTTCTCTTAAACATGTGGGTGCTCAGAATTATCTGCTAAAAAAATCTGGGAAACCCCACTGAGCTGCGTGCATCAACATTTGATTGGTTCATCCAAAAATAGACTTACAGATTGCCTTATGTGAATATATGCTGCATTTACCAGAAGTGCAAGATGTACGTATCTAGACAGAGACTAAGCCAACTGTTCTTTGCATGACCTTTTCTTCAGTCACCACAACACAACTGTGAAATGAGCCTGATAAGTCACCCGTTTTTAGTAAACACAATCTTGCAGACAAAACATTGATGTGTTTGGGGTGATATCCTGAACACCAGGAATTACAGCGTGTTTTGTTTTTGAAACACACGTACACACAAAAAGAGAGTAATGAAACCCTTGCAGTGCCAATGGCATTATCTTCACTTCATAAATCCTAAGATTAAGATTCAGATTTTATCGTCATTGTGCAAGTACAACAATGTTTTCCTCTACTTTTGACTCATCGCACAGTATATGATCAGATCTTGGTCCAATCTTAACACGTGGCCTAGCCACATTTAGAGCTGTGGTTTGATCTCAAGCTCCACACTGTGACATTTGGAACTCTTTTCAGGCCAGAATATCCCACAGATTGCTTGAGGTATTCTCCCTTCTTTCATTTTTCAGGGAATGAATACAGGATTACTATGAACTATATAAAGATTCAAGACATTTGACTACTGTCCTTAACATACTTTAGTTGCCAGCAGGATGATGAGTAAGCTCATACTTTATTTTATAACAAGTTGGTTTGACTCAGGTAAACCTAGTTTACATGACAAGACTGCTTTGCCTATATATTAAATAAAATTAAAGCAACACAAAGTCAGAGAGATATTCAAGGAAAGACATCTGGTTGAGGTTCTGCTGTATGTTTGCACCCCAACATTGCACAACCTTTTGGTTTATTTGTTTTGAATGCACTTTGCATTCTCTGAATTCAGACTGTGTGAGGGTAGAAATATGTCTCTGCAGTGGTTGGTTTATGTACTCTCCCACATTGATTTTCAGTCTATCCATGCTGTAAAATATTATGTATCCAATCGTCACCAAGTAACAGTTCACTCTATGGGGTTTGGGGTACTTGTCCTCAGAGGACCTTTTAATTATCTTTGTTACTGTACATTATTCAGTTACTGCTTACAGCCAAGAGTCCTGGCATCTGCATTACTGACATGAAAACTTGGTCACTGTCTCTTAGTGTGTCTGCTTATTGTGTGTCCTTTTTCCACTACGGGGCTGAATCGTACCGAGATACACTCAAAACACCGGAGCCGTGCAGAGAGCAGGCATAAAGGCTGGTCCTGTACGTCCCTACACTGCTCGGGCAGGATTCACCAGCAGTGGAAAAACATTAGTTAGGTAGGGCAGCTTCTTCAGATCAGACCCATTTCATTAACCTTTTGCCCAGGCCCACTTAAGCCTGCTGGATTACCCCCACCTCCAGCACACACATCTACACTGACCACTTTAACCTTTTAACCTTCTGACAGCTGTGGTCTCGCATGTTGTTCTAACAAATCGGCCTGTGTTGCCTGACAAAATGACACCTCCACAGGGAAATCCCCATTGTCTTAAGGTGACACTGTGTGGGCAGAGAAGCTGAAGGAAACCACACACAGCAGCTCTGCCATTACTAAAAAATGTTTGAGCAGCATGAGGAGTTGGTTCTTTCCAGTAAGAATCACCCGCTCAGAAGGATCAAGCACAAGCACAGAGGCACAATGTGATGCCAGTAATCAGGTGTCTTCAATTTTAACGTGAAGGGCCACATACAAGACCTGACACACAACCTCTGTTCATCGCTTCAGAAGGTTTTGTGTGGGCCTTTGTGTGCGTGTCCTATGTCACCTGTCTTCTGGTTCCCATGCACTTTTCTCTGTCCCTAATCACACTCCACCCTCATTTTTTCCTGCCTATTCTTTGCTGCCTCAAAGTGCTGTGGCGTTTCCACCCCCTTTCTCTCCCACTGGTAATCAGCAGAGGGCAGGGTGAGAGTTTCATGTACTTTCTGTGAATTTCAACAAAGAACTTTTAGACAAAGAACAGAACTGCGATCCCACAACACCCATGTAGATAGAAGGAGCCGGCTCTTAGTAATAAACGTTACAGACGTGGCAAGTGCTCATCTAATCTTCATCATGTTAGAAAATAGAATAGAATAGATTAAAATAGAATAGAACACAATGGAACATAGAGTAGAACATAATAGAATAGAATAGATAGTGGAATGGAGGTACAATGGAAGGGAAGAGAACAAAAAACAATAGAATAGAATATTAGAATAGAATAGTGGGGGTCAAGAGAAGAGAAGACAATAGAATAGAATAGGACAAAATAGAATACTATGGAATAATACAATGGAATAGTGGAAGAGAAGAGAAGAGAAGAGAAGAGAAGAAAATGTAATAGAAAAGTGGAAAGGGGGAACAATGGAAGGGAAGAGAGGAGAACAAAACACAGTAGAATAGAATAGGACAAACACACAACAGAATAGAATGGTGTTAGAGACGAGGACAAAACACAATAGAATAGAGTAGAATATGCGTTTATCGGAGTAAAGGCTGCCTCCGGTTGCTTTTTGTTTCGTTTCACCCCGTGGGCTGAAGCCTCGCGCGCAGCCCGGCTGTTAGTGAGCGAGCGAGCAGCAGTCCGCGAACAAAAGAGAGAGGGAAAGATCACGTGGTGACACATCTCTACGACTGACGTCACCGTCCCCCATCTCCCAGCAACCCCTCCATCAGCACTCGCGTCACCGGTCGCCCGAGCCGCGCGGTTGCTCGGCAACCCGTGCCTTGCGCTGAGGCCCGGCCTTGCCTTGCACCCAGCTCGGAGCTCTGACGCGGGTGTGACGTTAATAAGGTGGATATCAATTTGTTATGGTGTTGGAGGGAGGAGGAGGAGAGAGAGGAGGAGGAGGAGTTCCCCTCTGAGTGCCGAAGCCCTCTGCTCTGCATTCCGCCGGAGCTCACACGTTAAGAGCGCCGCGGCGCAGTCAGGTCCCGGGGCGCAGATACTTGTTGTGTACACGCACAGCGGACACAAAGCAAACACATTTAAAGGAGAAAAAGGACAAAGTTGCTCCACGGTTTCTACGTTTTTGTTTGTTGCGTTTATACGTCGCTCTCACTGTGGAATGGTTTGCGTTTCTTGCTGCCTGAAGTGTGACAGAAGGTGTGTGTACGCTCTGTAAGGTAAGAGACTGCTTCTCCTTTTATACCCCGAGACTGCTTGTTGGTTTTACTTTTTGTTATCGTCTAGTTGACCTTATACCTGTCCGATAATGTTAGGTAACCCCATGTTCACCATTCGTTCAACTTTTAACGAATGGTGGGAAAATGGATCGGTTTCACTTTTCACTTTCAACCCGCTCTCACAATTAGAATACGTACAGCCAAGAGATTTTCTGTGTGTTGTTGGGACAGATACACGCGAATATTCACTAATGTAATCTGTCACTTCTGAACAAAAGAAAATATTAAGTGCAGTATTAAATACCAAAATAAGACAATGAATACAAATTACAAAAAGTACCATCTGATTGAACTTTCATGTGTTTTACCCACCACGGTGGAAATTTGTCTTAGTCCACTCCAGAAACACAGTGACAGATTAGCAACAATGAGAGACACAACTGACTTGGTAAACATGAGAACAATGGTAATAAAATAGTCATTAGGACAATATTGTCCTAGTGATTTCAGTGCTGGGTTAATAAGTTATGATACACTTCTGTATGTTTTTTGTTGTTGCAGGTGCTGCAGGAGAATTACCCCACGCATTAAAACTCCAGACTGTAGCAGCACCATGGTGATCATGACAAAAGGCAGCCCGGCCGCCCAGTCCAGCCCGGCCCAGGGAAGGCCCCTGCAGGTCGGTTTCTATGAGATCATCCGCACCCTGGGGAAAGGAAACTTCGCAGTGGTGAAACTGGCCAGGCATAAAGTCACCAAAACACAGGTCAGCATTTCAGTGTTGTGGGTTTGCATCTGCAGAATGTTATTTCAGAATGCAAAATGGATGTCTTTGAATTGCATTTATTTATTGAATTTTCCGTGGTTTTCCAGGTGGCCATAAAGATCATTGATAAGACCCGACTGAACCCCTCCAACCTGGAGAAAATTTACAGAGAAGTGCAGATTATGAAGCTGCTGAACCACCCCCACATCATCAAACTCTACCAGGTGTGAAGCATGTCTATCTGTGGTGCTGTGGTTTGCTGTGCAAGTGTGTTTGTGCGCAAAATGCTGAGTTTGTGTGTGTGTGAGTGTGTTATTGGGTCTGTGTTATGTGCCCACTGTCACTGTATGTGTGTAGCGTGGTTTGTGACTGACGAGCAGAGAGCCACTCAATGTGTGCAGGAGCATGCAGCGGTGAGGAAGGCTTGCGTAATGGCAGCAAGTCTGTCTCTCACAATGCCATTGTTGTAGTGAATCACCGTGCGTCTCGTTTCTCAGGATATGAGGTAGTGATGCCATTATGAGGGGCATTTGTTTTTCGGGGTGGTTTGTGTTGGCTTGCTGCTGATGTTGAAAGTACAATTAGTGCAACACCTCCCTTTGTGTGTGTGTTTCTGTGTGCGCGACGATCACATGGGATCAGTCTACACCAGGAATGATGCATTTTAAAGAAAAGGCTGTTTGCAGATTTTGGGAACAGTAAATTTCCAGGAGAGCACTGCTTAAAGACGGGTTTCCATCCACAGGTCTGAACTTAAATCCAATTAGCCTCTGTAGAAGACGAGTGCAATGTGTCTGCTCGTCACGTGAAGGGCGAGCCTGCCAAACACTGCTTTACTCCTAATCAAATTGAAGACTTAGTTCAAAGAATCGGCTTTCTTCCCTGGCACGCATCTGGCAGCAGACAAACAAACACACACAGCCACACAGACAAAGAGTTTTTTTCTGCTCTTTGTTCAGTGTTTTAAATCTTTTACTTGTATTGAGGATTATTCGTGTCCAGATTGACGCTTCTGAGCAACAATTAAATGTCTCGGTAGAAGTACACTGAAGGAAGATAGTGACGTCATTTCTTGAAAATCCCCCCAGAGTGTCCCCATTAAATTCTAGACCTTGGTCATACTGACAGCTTTTGGTTTAGAACTATTTTCTGTGTTCTTGATGAAATGTACCCTCTGATCTCAAAATAAAAACGTTGTCGTACTCGGTCCCAGTTAGAGCTGTTATCACTGCTCAGTGGTCTAAAATGACTGGTTCACGCTGTGTTCCGTCCATTTTGCGTCTCTCTTTAGTTCAAGCTGTCCTATGCGGTCGTGTGCCGCAGGGTTGTGCGAGGTGGCGGCAGTCAGATGGTTGGTGCTTGATGACGCATAATCACATTTCAACATTTCAATCCCTATCCCCCTCCCTTATGTAAAATAAAGGGGGGTTAGTGGCATAAGGCCGTCTTGTGATCCGTGGTTTACATCCTCTCTAAGAGGGACGGGGGTTAGCCCACACTCTGAGACCTCTGGCCTGATAAGAAGCTGCCATTTCCGTTTTCTCACTGGTCTCATGTGAACAAAATGAAAAAGAAAAAGCTTATTCAGTCAGGGATCATCAAAGCTCGTGCTCTTTTTGCTTTTCTCTCTTCCTCTTTGTCACTGCCTCCTCCTTTGACCTTGTATCAATCACACGCTCCCTTTTATCTTTCCTTTTGGAGGTGGG